>SNQJ01S0011264.1:186744-258902 GCA_010110895.2 Picea sitchensis | reverse complement strand
TAGTTTTTGTTTAATTCTTGTTAATAGCTTAGTTGTTTTCTTTCTAACCTTTTACATTACAGCTGTCATGACTAGCAGAGCCCAACTAGGCATGTAAGCACTCACTTTTTGCTCACACATCGACGAAAAGAGTGCAAACACACTTGTCCACTTATAAATACTTTATCCACAAATAGTAATCTCTCCACTTCTAGTTGCAACTAATTTATTTTTAATTATTTTCTTATTGCAACAACTTAACCCATGATTAACTCCTAGTTTCACCCACTTGACTAGTCACTTTCTTCTAGGAGCTTCTAGAATAATTTGACTTCTTTGACCTTCTAGATAACTCATGAGGGTTCTCCAACTTCACAAGTCCATAACTCTCTAACCGTGAAGAGTTATGTGACATTCCACATATCACCGGAAATGGAATGACATGTACTATCCATATAGAATAGTCTTACCTACAAATATCCTAGACTTCATACCATTATACATCAAATAAACTTAAGTTCCTTAACCATATTGTTTGGGATACCACAATTTTCTACCATACTTTCTTCAAGGGTTGAAATCAATGAAAACCAGCCTAATTAATCAACAATCTCCCCCTTTGGCATTGATGGAAACACTCTGATGCAATACTGAAGTCATATCGTGCATGCTCCCTCTGGGATCAATGCTCCCCTTGGAAACATGCCTCTCTTCTCTCTCCCCAAGCATATAAGTCTCTATCCATGCATCTAATGAACCTCTCCCCCTTTTAAATCAATGAAAAAGGTAACTTCCCGTCAAGGATGCTCCCCCTAACTGAATTTTCCTTGGGGTTGCTCCCCCTGACTGAACTCTTCCTGAAACTACTCCCTCAAAATAAACTATCCTCTTTATGGTGCTTCCTCGTGTAAATATAAGACATATAAGATAAGAATTCAAAATAATTCATTTTGGAGTATAAATTACTCTGAATCTCTATCAAAGATACTCAAAAGCTTCCCTTGGAAGTGGTTTTGTAAAGATATATGCAACCTATTCTTTTGTTCCCACATATTCAAATCTGATGTTCTTCTCTACAACATGTTCCTATAGAAAGTGATACTTGATTGGAATGTACTTCGTCTTGGAGTGCATCACTAGATTATTTGATATACTGATGGCACTTGTATTATCACAATATATTGGAATCGGCTCATCATACTCAACCTGTATATCTGTTAGAGTTTGTTTCATCCATAGAACCTGTGTACAACATGTTGTTTCTACAATATAATCTTCTTCGACTATAGACAATGATACCGGTGACTATTTCTTTCTTAGCCAAGATACCAAACACTCACCCAAGTAGAACGTTGCTCCACTTGTACTTCTTTGGTCATCAATGCAAACTGCCCAATCTACATCTGTGTAGGCAATAAGTGATAGATCATTTCCTTTTGGATACCATAATCCAAACTCTTTTGCACTCTTGAGATATCTGAATATCCTCTTTACTACTAGAACATGTGATTCCTTTGGTGCTTCTTGAAATCATGCCACCTATTCAACTGCCTACATTACATCTATTCTGGATGTTGTCACATAAAGTAAGTTTCCAATCATTGACCTGTACTACCTCTAATCTGTATATTTTGAATCATCATATTTTCTTAACTTGTAATTGGTTTGCATAGGAGTATTGACTGGTTTGCAATCTTCCATTCTGAACCTCTTTAGCATTTCTATGATATACTTTTTTTGAGAAATAAAAATGCCTTGGTTTCTTTTACATATCTAAAGACCCAGAAAGAAGGATAGTTCTACAAGTAATGAAATTTCAAATTCATTCTTCATATCCTTTGCAAAATTTTGACTCAACCTATCATCATCACTTCCAAAAATAATATCATCAACATAAAATTCAACTAATAAAATACTCTCTTGAGTTACCTTGATGTAGAGGTTGTTGTTTGCATTTCCTTTTCTGAACCCTTGTTGTTGTAGATACTTGTCCAGTCTAGAATACCATGCTCTGGGGGCCTATTTTATACCATACAAGTCCTTCTTCAACTTGCACACATAATATTCATTCTTCTTTTTGAACATTACCATTATCTTCATAATCTTCATTTTTGTTTATGAACATTACTCTGTTTTGAATGTGAATCGCTATAGGAACTGCATGTGTCCATCATTACTCACTTCCATTCTGGCAACTGGGGAAAACGTCTCTTCAAAGTTGATACTTTCAACCTTTCCATATCCTTTACATACCAATCTAGCTTTGTTCCTAGTGACCTGTCCATCTTCATTCAATTTATTTTTGAAGACCCACTTTGTGTCGATCACATTCTTGTACCTTAGTCTTGGAACCAATTCTCAAGTGTCATTCTTCTTTATCTGATCCAACTCTTCATCCATGGCCTTTATATGGAATTCATCCTTGTTGGATTCTTCAAAACTGTTTGGTTCAATCGAGGATAAGAGTGCTAGGTTCCATTGTTTTGGTGAACGAATTCTTCTTCTAGTATCATCTCCTACATCTTTGTTCTCGATAACTTGATCTGAGGGATGATTCTTCTGTATTCATTTTCTAGGTGTCTTTGGAGGTACTTGTTGTTCTTTATCTTATACTTCTATATTATCTTCTTCATCTTCCCCTTCTGATACTTCTTCGTCCTTTGCTTCTTCCTCTTCGTAAACCTATTCCACTGACTCCTTTTCTTCTTTCTTTATTTTCCATCCACCTGTCTCATAAATCGTTAAATTGATGATTTCCACAACTTTGTTGAGCCTTAGATTGAAACATTTGTATGATTTCCTTATACTCGAGTACCCAACAAGTATGCCTTTATCCACACGAGAATCAAACTTTCCCATTCTGTCATCTTCTCTTTTGATGTAGAATTTGCTTCCAAAAACTCTCAAGTGCTTCACATTCACTGGTCTTCCTTTCCATAGCTTGTAGGGATTTTTATCATTTTTTTTTATGAACAATAATCTGTTTTGAATGTGAATCTCTATAGGAACTGCATGTGTCCAAAAAACATATGTCCACTTAGAATCCATTAACATTGTTCGAGCCATTTCCTGTACTGTCTTGTTCTTCCTTTCGACAACTCCATTCCGTTGAGGCGTCCTAGAAATGAAAATTTGTCTTTTTATTCCATGCTTGTTGCAGAATTCCATAAATTCCTTTGAAGTAAACTCTCCTCCATTATCAGATCTCAAACATTTGATTTTTGAATCCATTTCATTTTCAACCATTTCCTTGTATACCTTGAATTTTTCAAATGCTTCTAATTTCTTCCTGAGAAAACAAACTGCAGTCATCCTTTTATAATCATCAACCAATAACATAAAACATTTCTCACATTTTAAACCTTTTGTTCTAGTTGGTTCAACTATATCTGTATGCACAATTTCCAGTGGTCTTGTTGTGGACTATTCCTTTGATTTGAACTTTGCCTTTGTTTGCTTTCTTTGTTGACAATGCTTGCATAAAGTGTTAGTTGGATTCATGATTTGGGGCATTTATCTGACTACCTCATTTTTGCTGACTTTGATGAGGTTATCAAAGTTTATGTGATGCATTCTTCTATGCCATATCCAAACTTCATCTTCCTTTCCTAGACAACACTTTTCATTTCCAATTTTACTTAATAAATATATGTTTCTTGAAGTTCTTACAACTGTTACAACAAATTTTCTTGAACTTGCTTTTCTTACCTCGTGCTTCTATGAATCAAACACAATTTTGTGACCTTGGTCACACATTTGAATTATACTTAGAATATTATGTTTCATATCTTCCACTAGTAGAAAATTTTCTACCTTGGTATCCTTGTTTCCAATTATGATTGTGCCCTTTCCAATGATTCTTGATGAGTCATCGTTTCCAAAGGAGACTGATCCATCTCTTTACTTTCTCAATGTTATAAAATTGTCCTCATCACCTTTCATGTGCTTTGAGCATCCACTGTCAAAATACAAACCATGTTTCTTGTGTTTATCTTGTAGAGCAAGTGTGCATTCTTAATTGTTACAGTGATTCTGCTTTCTTATCCATATTCTCTGCTAAGGTTCTTGTCTATGACTATTGTTATTTTGTTGTGATTCTCTAGGAGGGACTAACATTATACAATCTTTGGCAATGTGTCCAAAGTTGTTGCACTTGTAACATTCCAATTCAATTCTCAAAGATTCAAAATTGTTGTAGCTTCTTCTCCGTGTTTCACTATACCTTCTTGGATAATTGTTTTGTGCATGAATTTCATAGTTGTTTATGTTTCTCCTATTTCTCTGCAATTTATAGCTTTATGTCCAAAATTATTACATGAATAACATAAACCAAAGAAAATAGTTTGATACCTAGGAGTTGAAGATATTCTGAAAGGATTTACTCTTCTGAACCCATCTTCTTCTTGAAATCCTTTTCATTCTGACTTTTGTGGATTCTGAAATCTAAATTTTCTGGGTGGTGGAACATCTCTGTGATGAAACCTCTTGTTTTCTTCCTTCTCAAGAGATCCTCTAACTATCTCTGCATAGCTTCTTGATTTTGTTTCTTGATCTATAGTTTTGGATCTTGAGCCTCTTTCTTCTTTATTGTATCCTAGCCTGTACTTGTCATGATGTGGTGTTGTAGGGGCTAGTCAACCCTGTCGACTAGACCCGACGGTCGAATTAGAACTTGTTGGATGACCATCGTAGTTAGAAGTAGAATTCAGTCAAAGTCTCTGTTAACTGACTGAACCAAGCAGTTAAGTAGTTACAACTTCCTGATAGAGGTATACATAGATAAGAACATGAAGGCTTATATAGCTTCATGGGAGAGGTTATATGTAATTGTGGTGTACTATCTATCATATAATAAAAGGATTGTTCTTTGGGATCTCATTACTTATGTATGTCTCTATATATGTCTATGTGTATGAATGTATCTCTATGATGGATATGTAAGGTTCAAATGGTAACACTCCCTACTTTCCCCTAGATTACAACATGTGGCCTCTGACTGTTGATAATGTTATCCAAAACCTTAGAGCTATTTTGCATGCTTTTCTGTTGAAGGTATTTTCTTAATATGACAATATATGCTTCCAAATTTCCAATGATACTATATATTTCTTCCAACTGTTCTTTGAGTTATTCTTCGATTATTTTTTCTTCTTCAACTTGAATTTTTAAATTAGAGATCATCTGCTCCAATTCTTCAGAGTTGAAATTTTGTGTTTCCTCTTTTCTTTTTAATGTTTCCTGTAGTAATTTGGTTTTCTTCTTTTCTCTTTTTATAACATTTATGGCACTCAACAATTCTTCTCTATAGTCAACTTCTTCCTCTTCATATTCTTCTTCAATGTCTTCTTTATTGGATTCTTATACTTCCATGAATAGAACTCTTTCTATCTCACTTTCACTGACTTCATCTTCTTCTGATGAAGAGATGTCTTCTTTGGTGCATAAACTTTTCTTGAAGACTTTATTTTTTATTTTTTTTCCTTTGTATATTTTTTTGCTATTTGAGTCATCTTCTTCATTTATTTTCTTTTTCTTATGAGGACATTTGTTAGAAAAATGACCAATACCATCACGATTAAAATAAATCAATGGAAATTTACCTCTATATATGTTGTCGGTTCCCTTTTTCAGTCTTCTAACGAAGTTGGCTACTTCTTCCTTGTCTTATCAGATGTCACTGCTACTTCTATCTTCTTTTTCCTTTTCCTTTTTCTTTGACTTCTTGGATGCTTTATATGTTTCTTCTTTTGTAACTGGATTCTCCTGTTTGGTTCTCATTTCATAGTATGTGAAAATTCCATGTAGTTCATCCATGCTTATTGAATCCAAATATGTTCTTTATTCTAGTGTTGATACCTTAAGATAAAATATCATTGGAAGAGATCTTAGTACCTTTTGAACAATTATAGATTCATCAACTTCTTCTCCCAATCCTCTGATTGCATTCACTATTTCATCAACTCGTAAGAAGTAAGTTGAAATATTCTCATCTTACTTCATCTTCAACTATTCAAAATGACCTCTGTAAGTTTGAAGCTTTGATGCCTTGAATTTTTTATATCCTTCATAAATTATAAAATTTGTCCCAAATATCCTTTGCTAAGCTGCAATGCATAACTTTTCCATATACTGAATCACCAAGACTATCCAAAAGTGAATTTTTGGCTTTTGAATTATATAGACTGAGTTTCCTTCCATTGTCATTTGTTGGCAAAAATGTTGGTTCTTTATATCCATCTGCAAATGATTGCCAAACCTCAAATCCATGTACTTGTAAATATGTTTTCATCCTTCTACTTCATAATGCATAGTTTTGTCAATCAAACTATGGTATTCCATTTTTATACATATTGTTGCTCTCCATGATCTACCTTTCAATGGTTAAACCGATTTCTAAAGGAACCTACTCTGATACCAATTGTTGGATTACTGATCGGGGGGTGAATCAGTAATAAAGCAATTTTAATCCTTTTAACCACAATCTGTAAGAGTTATTTATCTTTATGATCAATATAAAATTATCATCCAATAAGTACAGAGTAAATAAACCATGAAAAATGAACAATCATAAATATACATAATACACTAGTATTTTTACGTGGAAACCAAATGCGGGAGAAAACCACAAAATGTTGTTTCTTATATTTATTTAAGAATTACATTCATTGGAAGCACCAACTTCCTTTTTTCTCCAGTTGCAACTGGAAGGAAGCTCCAACCCCCTATATTTTCACGCTACAACCCAAGGGAAGCTCCAACTCCCCAATTCTATGGCTACAACCAAAAGGAGGCTACAACCCCCTATGTTCTCCGACTATAACCAGAAGGTGTCTGCAACCACCTATCCTTGCCCCATCCTACTGCCCTGAAATATAAGTGCCAAATGATGAAGCCACTGCCACACTGTCACTGTGAGATAAACCATTGTAAGCCTGTACCAATCTAAGCCAATAACCTGTAACCAACCTGTACATGAGAACCACGAAATATCTTGGTAGACATGTTCCTACACTGAAACAAAAAAATGTAAAATCTAGGGTTGTTCTATCACCCTTCATCCATATACATAAAAAAAAAAATGAAACTAATCTAGAAAATAAAATTTTAGCATTTTTTAAAAAATTTCTAAACTAAGCGTGAAATAAATATGCTAGATAAAAATGAAAAATGAAATGCATCTACACTAACATGAGCAATCAAGATGAAAATGCAAGGAAATCAATATGACCTACCTACTTACCTAGGGCCTAGACCCTGAAGAAGTCAAGTGTCACCTTGGTAATAATGTTTTAGGAGAGATCCATTCACTGGTAGTGGCATCCTCCTCCCTTATGTCATGGATAAGTAAAAAGAGTCTGGCCCATATATTTCCTTTATTTTGTAGGGTCCCAACCAAAGATTGTTAAACTTTTGATGCATTCCGGGTTTTTCTCTCCTCTTGTCCCACATTAAGACCTGGTCCCCTTTCTTGAAATATCTTTTCCTTTCCTTTCGATCAAAGGTCCATTTCACCTTTTCTTGATTCTTTTTCATTTGATCAAAGGTTAGTCTTCGCGTTTCATCCAATTCCATGAGTTGATCAATTATCCCTTGCAATGCTTCTTTATCTGTAACAAATTGTTGGGCTATTTGTAGTGTTGAAATATGGAGGTTTATAGGTGAGCATGCTTCTAACCCATAAAATAACTCAAAAGGGGTTTTTCAGTGGAGGTCTTGGTAGTTATGCAGTTTACCCACAAGGCATACTTAATTTTTCTATCCCAACTTTTCTTGTTTTCCCCAATAATATTCTTCACAATATTCATGACGTTTTTGTTGATGGATTGTGCTAATCCGTTTCCTTGAGGGTAATAATTTGAGGAGTGTTGGGCTATAGTTTTGTCATATTTTCCGACATACAAATAAACTTATCATTACAAATACTCCCCACATTTCGTTAATAATATATCACTAATTACGCCATAAACCTCCATTATCTCTTGTTATTCATCCCATGTGGTTAATACATAATTTTCCATATTTTTAGTGATTAAAAGGATGATTATACAATAGTTTTTTTTATGATGGTTTAATCCTATGTTTCTATGTCCAAATAATATGTTCCCACACTTCAAGTCATCTGGTACCGGAAATTTCTACAGATAACCGGTACCTGCACAGTCATCTGGTACCCACACTCTAGGTCATCTAATAATCACACTCCAAGTCATCCGGAACCAGAAGGTTCTACAGTCAACCGGTACCTGCATAGTCATCCGGTACCCACACTCCATGTCATCCGGTACTCATCTCATTCGATACCAATTCTACACTTGTCCAATACCAATGTTGTGCTCGTCCGATACCAGCATCAACAACAGTTTGGTACTAGAAATAATTTGAAAACTTGAAATCCTTCTAGAAGAAAATTGAGGACATGGGTTTTGTCCAGAACAATGATTACTTGTGGATGTGTGGGGCCAAATTCACCCAGATCACACATGTGGACCTCTAGCTTAGGGGGAATGATTCTGCAAAAATTAGCAAAAATCTCAAACTACAAACGTGTGCCTTGATTTCCATGCAAATGGCATCAAATATAGAAATTATACGAAATGGGTTTTGTCTAGAATGTGGAAAATTGAGTAAGCCACGGGCACTTTTTAAAAATGTGAATTAGTTTGGAAGATATGGGTGGATCCCTAACTCGAATCTATCCAAATTACAATAAAACCCAGATTTTTTGGATTTCTACCTAAAAATGTAAAATTTAAAATATGAGCATTGGGATTCGGTCCCATCCACTCAATGATTTTTCATGTATAAATAAGCCTCATATGTCTATGAGAAAGGCCAATTGTCATTATGATCATTCTTTTGTAATGGAGGTTCATGTAATAGAGGAAAAGAGTTACGATGCCATTGTTGTAATTTGAGCTTGAATTTCAATAAGTGGAAGATGATTGATTTTAAATTTGTGGTGGATCATTGGGTTTTCATCTAAAGTATCTCTAGCAGAAATTGTCAGCTTGGGAGGGCCCCTCAAGATTGGTAATGTGATGCTCATTTATATTTGTTTGTTAGATTTGTTTAATTCATTGTTATGTATATGTTAGTTTATCTCTGCGTGAGATATTTTTGTTGCATTGTTAATTGATTCGTAGATTAGTTGATGGTTAATGTTCTATTCAGTTTGCTATTTGATTTATGTTAATTTGATTTATTGGTTAGCTCAGACTTTGATTCTTCTTAGTGCTGACAGATCTACTATAGATGCATTGTGTGGTGGGAAATTGATTTTATTTCTTGCATGACAAAATCATAAAACACACGTGATCTCTGATTTCAGTTTAAGGATTTCAAGGTGAATCGAATTAATAAAACAGAGCATTGATTCTTAACACACATGAAATTATACTTGAGTTGGAACCGATTAGGAGTTTGAGAAGAAGGTTGTGATTATATTTTACTGAGCATCAATTCAACAACCAATAATCTTTGAAATTGAGTTTGTGGAATTTTACTGTAAATGGATGAGTGATGAAAAAGTCTTTTGGGTGATTCCATTTGTTTTCTGAAGAGCTTGAGTACTAAGTGGATTTAAATGAGAAGAGTCATCTCTATGTTTTATGGTTTGATTTTTTGGTTGATTTTGAAGACAACATGATAAGGATTAAAATGCTTGGATTTTGAGAATAAGTTTTTAGTAAGGATTGTTGACTTGTTTTAGATCTTGGTACCAGTTTGCACTAGTTTCTGATTTCAGTACTAGAATTTGAATATTGAGTATATTTGATGATTATTGGATTAGGCTAGTTTGGTATTGATTTAGATTGATGATTTTGAGTTCCTTGCACTTTAATTTCACATAGCTTCAATCACCAATGGGCATATTAGAGGTCTAACTCGTGAGATATGGCCTTCCCGCGTTGGAATTCTTCCCAAGGTCTTAGTTTATTTCTTATCATTTGAACTCATTTCTATTTTCTTGTTTCTTTTATTGCATTTAAGTGTGGATCCACTATAGGAAATAATCATTGAAGGACATAAAACTGAAGTAATCTACTCACGATTAATCACACGAACATCACCCCGAGTACATGAAAGGATGTGATCTAAGCCTTTATAGCACTAAGTTATTCCTATGTCCCAGTGATGAATCCTTAGTGTTAATTTCATGCAGTGTGGGTTTGAAGATTGTTTTTCCAGCTTTAGATTAGGCTAGACTAGGCTTTGATCCCGCATTTCATGTGCCTACACCTCGAAGCTTACGAGCTCCGATTGATAATTAAATGTGGGAATTAATAGTGCATATATTTATCCCAACAAGGAGTGTGATAAAATGATCCCATACTTAAAGAAAAACTCATTGAGCACCATCGAACTAAAATCGTTGGCGTTGTGAGTGGTTATTTTAGCAAGAACACTGAATCTAGTGATAATGTTTTCCTCAAGGAAATTCATCATAACCTCTTATGTTTCTTTCTTTGTTGGGACATCTTCCACCCATATCATGAAGTAGTCATTAGTGGTCAAAATACATTGATACCCATTACTAGAGTTGTCCTTGAACTCACCAATGAAATCCAATCCCCATTGTTGAAAGGGTGCTTCTATGACGAATGGATTAAGGGGAAGGGAAGGAAGGTATTTCTTGACGGTAAATATTTGTCACGGTTGACAAGATCTGACATATCGATGTGTGTTGGAGAAAATAGTGGGCCAATAATATCATGCCCTTAAAATCTTATGGGAAGTGGTGCGTGCTACAAAATGGCCTCCAAAATGCCCCGAATGAAGTCCAACCATCAATTGGTCAACTTATTCCTTATTCACACACACGAGGATCAATCCATCAGGGTTTCTCCACCCAAGACCATCCTCTTTTAGTAACTACTTCTTATATTTGAGCCTTAGGGATCTCCTTTTTGTTCTACCAAATGATCAGGGAAAGCGAGGTTCCTCAAGTAATAAATGACATCCAAATACCACTCATTGTTCTTGATTTCACTTACAATAATTCTGATTTATTCCTTCTCTCCTACCTCGATGGCATATTGATTTCTCCCTGTCATCATTTTGGCCAATTCTTTACCTTTAATTATCTTGGATGGTTTTATCTCCAAATTGTATTCCTTATCTATGAAAACCACTTTCCCCTTGATCCAAGGAAATCTTGTTGTGATAAAACATCCTTTATAGTGGGGTAAGGGACGAAGGCTTTGATCTTGTTATACCCCAAATAAGTTTGAAAATGTTTGAGAGACTTGACTAGAGTGTAAGCTTGTTTTTTTGTAATGGTGTAATTCAATTCCGAGTCTCTAATATTCTTGCTCATGAAATCAATTGGTTGTTCATCTCCTTGATCATTTTTCTGTAATAGAACTTCTACAATGGGGTCCTTTGAAGAAAAATAAAATATGATGACGTCCTTGGAAAAAATTGGACTGACCAAGACTGGTGCAACAGTTATTTCTTCCTTGATACGCTGGAAGGATATATTACCTTAATTCTCCCATTCGAGACAGACATCCTTATTCAACAATATGTTAAGGGGTTTAACAATCTCAGAAAAGTTCAAAATGAACGTCCTCACAAAGTTAATTCAACCAAAGAAATATTGTAGGGATTTATTGTCTTTAGGGAGAGGGATCTTCGTGGTGGTTTCAAACTTGACAGGGTCTATTTTGATTCCATATTTATAAATTATATGACCCAACAACTTGGATTTGTCAACACCAAAAATTGATTTCTTAGGGTTGAGAGAAATTCCATATTCCTTGCATCTTTGGAAACTTTTACTTAAGTGTTGGATGTGTTGTTCCCTCTTTTTTGAGATAGCGGTTAGATTAACTTGATAGGTCTCTATAAGTTTCCCGATCAAATCCCTAAAAGCATAATTCACGACGCGCTAGAAAGTGGCCCCTGCGTTGATTAGTCCAAAGGGCATTCTCAAATATTTATAATTTCCCTAGGGGGGTGCTGAAAGTAGTTTTTAGTTGGTCATATTCCTTTACCAACACCTAATTATATCATGAGAAACCATCAATCATGGACATCATTTCTACTCCGGTGACCCTTTGCAAAAGATACTCCATGTTTGGTAGAGGATAATTTTCCTTAAGTGAATCCTCGTTTAAATTTCTGAAATCAACGCATATCCATATTTCATTAGTCTTTTTCCTCACAATGATTGGATTAGACACCTAAGATGAATATTTGATAGGCTCAATTATTCCTACCTCAACCATATCTTGCAACTCCTTTTGAACCTATGGGGAAACCTTTGGGTTCATCTTCCCGAGCTTCTGTATAAAGGGATTACTGCCATCTATAAGGGGAATAGTGTGTTGTATGATGTCTTCTCTGTAAGCCTTCATATCTTCGTAAGACTAAGTGAAGACATCCTTAAATTATCTTATGAGGGAAATCAACTTTTCCCTTTCATCATACATTGTTCCTTTTCAAAACTTGATCATCTTTAGGGATTCCTCGGTCCCAATATTGAATTCAATGATCTTGTCAACAATTTTTCTCGACGACCTCCCCTTGTACATGTCATTTTGATCAAAAAGTTTTTCCAAGGGGACGATACCTTTAGGTAAGGGTCCATCAACTAAATCATTGATCTCAATATTTCCCTTTTCCACCAATAGGTTTATCTAGGCTTCCAAGAATTCACCTTTATTGTGGAAAAAAAGCAGAATCCAACTTTCATTATCAAAAACCTGCTAATGTTTCAAGTTATTAGGTAGTGAGGGCCTATAATTTACTTCCACCTTATATAAACCGGTTTCCTTGAAAAGTTGTAGGGTGGAAGTGGAAACAACAAGGTTGTTTGCAAAATGATACTCTTCCCTAGGGATGGATTCAATAGAAAAGTTGTCAAACTTCTTTATGGTGTCTCATATGACATCCCTGTACTACTTCAACCTTGGGTTTTTAGCAACGAATTTCTTGTTAACTTGTGAAACGATTAAGTTAGAGTCCTCTCTCACATCTAGGGACTTGATGTTCATATCAATGGTAAGATTTATTCCTAGGATAAGGGCTTCATACTCGGTAATGTTATTTGTATAGTTGATCTCAATCATTTATGAGAAAAGGGTAGTCTCATTGTTTGGTGATCTCAAGACTATCCCTGCACCCAAGCTTGCACTTGAGTGTGCACCATCCAATTCTAAGCCCCAAGATACTTCCTTATTTTCCTTATTAAGGGAAAGGGAGTTTTCCAAAATGAAGGTGTTATCAATCCCTTCTTTGGGAACCTAATGGGTTATTTTGATATGATGCACAAAACCTTCCTTTTTGGTCTTGCTTGGGGAAAGAGCGTTCTCCTCACCTTTGATGATACCAATTTCTTTCACTTTATGAGGCTCTTTCAAGACTTGTCGAATATGTTGTAAAAACTCTTCTTCAACCTACTTTGTTTATCCTTTCCTTTAAACCTTCAAAAACTCATTTGTTGGGTGAGGTGTACGTTTTGATGTTGGTTCCTTTTCTTTACCCAAGAGACTCATCATGCGATGAGATGCATTTTTGGAGGCCTCCTCTCATTCTTTCTATAGGTATGTATCGATATCGTGGGGATGGTTTGGTAAGACAAACTCATCAATTATTAATCTAAAATGTCTCTTAAAGTTAGTCCTCCTCTTGGATGAGAGAGGAGGTTATGTTTTATTCTATGTCACACACTCTTTCTTGAGCTTCAAACAAAGTTGTAGGGTGTCTTCCAATTAAAACTCCACATGGGTCTTTCATGGTTGACATGTAAGACTTGAGGATAGTAGCTTGGGAATGTTTGAAATTTTGAGGAAAACTCTTTACGAGGGTATTGAAACTATCATTGAAATCCCTTATACTTTATCCTGAATTTCTCTTGTAGTTGTAGAGTTGATCATAAAGGGACTGGTAATATTTGTTCTTTCCAAATCTTTTGGTAAAATGTTCTTGAAATAGATTCCAATTCATGATTGTTCCTGGGAGAATACTATCATACAATTCCTTGGCCTTTGTGACAAGAGTGTAAGAGAAGAGTCTCATCCAGACATATTCATGTTGGTCATAAGGTTCCAGAGCGTGAAGGAAAGAATCTAAGTGATATTCAGTTGTATTGCGATCTTATCCTGAAAAGATACAGAGCCACTCCTTGAAGTCCTTTGGGAGTTTGTGAGGAGATCCATGGATCTTTCTCATGTCCAATGGTTTGTACGCATATTTGGCCGACGGGCTCCATGTAGCACTTGGTGAGGCGGGCATGGGTGAGAGTGGAGGTGTGGAGGTAGTAGGTGAGGATGGAGGGCTAAGAGAAGTAGATGGACATTAATGAGAAGTGGGAGATGATGAAATACTAGACCTTTTGGGTGAAGGCTTACGACGTCTAGAAGTGTGTTTGGGGGTCAGGTAATGCCTCATTCAGGTACGTCCCATGATAACGTCACCAGATGATATTTAGGATAAATTTATCAAAAGTAAAAAGGGAACGTCGTTAAGTGGAGTCACCAGGAAATCTAGGGAAAATGCTTTGGGATATCTTGCCAACGTGTCGTTAGGGTTCATAAGAGGATTCAAAATCCTCCCCAAAAATGACATCAAAATTTTATTGCACAAGTTGTAGGTTTGGAAAATCTCGAACAAACCACCAAATGGTGACAAATTTGAGAACACCTACCCACTGTCACCTTAGGCGAGTATTCTCGTCACTTTAGAGATGATAGAATCACTTCAAGGGGGGAATCCCAGTGACCCTAGGGGGAAATGAGATGGAAAGTGAGATGTATGAATGGATTCCCCTATAGGTCAAGTTACTAAGTGCGGAAAAGGTCTTGAATGAGGTCTTGGTGGTAGCAAAAGGTTTCCAAGAGGTAAGAGTCCCTGTGAAGAGTAGTGTACCTGCCCAAGACATAAGAACAAGACAATATACATGTACAATGTTAGGTGGAAAATCAAGGTAAGATTGTTTTCCCTAATTTCATAAGTAAACAACAATGTATATCAGAAATAAAATAAGTGTTAACGCTACTAAACAATTGCTAAAAGTCCAACAAATGATGCAAGAGATAAGTTAGATAAACACTAGTGATACTCAAGAATGAAAGAAAGAGACTTTAGAAATGAAAAAAGGTTGTAATAAAGAGTTTTTGCATAGATATTTTCAACCTTATGGCTGTAGAAAACAATTTTTTACAACAAAAAATCCAACCACCAAAATTTAAAAAGAGTCCACCCAAAAGTTGTGCCAGGCCAAGTAGATTAATGTTGCAAACTCTTAGCAACTTTTGACAGTTGAGTAGAGGGTTATAAATGAAACCATGTTAGGGTTTATCCAACCCTAATGGATGTATATAAAATTTTATAACAGCATAAAGAACCACTTATCTATATATGGCGCCCTAGTGGCTCAACCAAGCATATATACTAAATAACTGATTCCAATTTAGACAACCTCCAAATCCCAAAATTTCACGTTAACCAATGCAAGATTTTATTTCTCCAATGAAATTATAATAGTTCCTTTAGCTATTGGGTTATGGATTCAAGTAAATAAATGTCTAACAATTCTATCCCATTGGGTGTGTAAGCCCTCTTACTCCCCAAGGCAAGCAAACACTAACTAGGAAATATTAGGAGGGTGTAAACCCTTTTACTTCTCCTAGTAAAACCTTGTGCAACAAATAACTTATAGAAAAAAATGATAGATAATGGTGGGTTTGTAAATCCTTATACTCCCTAAGAAATATATCAAATCAAACTTGTAACCAATCATAAACAAGGTAAATCCTTACCTAGTAAATGAAGCATAAACAAGGTAAATCCTTACCTAGTCCAATAAATGACAAGATAAACCTCATCTTACTAAGATAAATCCACCATAAATGATAAAGAAAAGCTCCAAGAGAGGTAACACACTACTTCTTCCACCAATAGCAATAAAAAACCAAGACAAGAGCACAAGAGAGAAGATGTTTCCCAAATAGGGTGCAAATTTCAGCCAACTACTTCTCACAATGGCAGAGTTATGTTATGAAATGAGATTCACATGATCTCTATTTATACAAAATGTTTTAAAACATATTTTTTCCACTTAGTTAGGGTAAAACATAAGATAAGGGGTCAAAAACCCTTATATTACCCCTTTACACAAATAATAATATTTAATTTACACTTTTTCACATTAGAAACCCTAAAATAAGATGACGTCACCCCTTTAGGGAGATGTTTTGACACTTTTCCAAGTCGTTGGAGATCAATGTGGAGGTCATTGGAGCTCCTAGAGACTCCTCTTCATGTGATAATGCCAATACATTCCTCCTCCGGTCAAATCATGCCAAGTGTCAATGAGAAACAACTCTATCACCACCAACCCTAGCCCTAGGTGATGTTTTTCCACTCCTATGAAATTTGTTTGGCATGTGAGGGATAGGAAAGTTCCTCCAAGGTGTCTTATAGGCCTCCAAAGGAAAGTCATCATGATCTGGCATGATGGCCCTTGGCTCCAACCTGTGGTCTTCAAGCCCCATGGAAGCCCAAGCTAGGCTTGTTCCTCCAAAACTTTCCACCAACAAGGTCCTGAAAAAAAAATGGGTACGCCCTCCAAGGATCTCAAGTCAAAATATCATGGCAAGTGAAAACCACATATAATAAACAAGGCACCTAAACATGTGCATCAAAACTACCTCATCAAATTAAACAATTTCTCAAAGACCCTATACAATTGACCAAGTTTAGGTATGGGAGGGGTCTCATAAAAGTCTTATTGGGTAGACCAAAACCATCAAGTAGGGGGTGCTCCCAAGGATGCCCCTTCAAGGTCATGTAGTGGATGATGAGGTGGATAGGGGGATAGAATTCATAGGTCAATGAGTTTCATGACATACAAGGGCTTGTATTATGTCATTTATGGGTGCCTTTGTAAAGGGTGTGTTGCACCTTTGTCTTCAATGCAACCTTTTTGCAAGCCCATTTATTTCCATTTATTAATGAATTAATGATTCAAACATGTGTGCACTCCCAATAGTGAATTGATTAGCGTGGGGGGTAGTAACACAATGTCACTTGAAATTAGAGGTCCAAAAAGTGTCATAGGGGTAACAAAAGGTTGTAACACACTAGTGTTAGTATTTCATTCAAGCGAGATATTTATTATGTGTTTTATATTTTTCAAGCCTTCAATTATTTTAAGAGAAGTAGTTCATAATTCTCAAGATCTGTCTGGGAGAGCATCTAGAAGGTTTATATTTTAGGATTTTATCTTTTTCTAGCCACCATTCCCCTAGGCCTTCAACCCCATCTTCCCATGAAATGAGGTATATTCCCTTCTTGGGTCACTAAAGTCAAAGGTCCTAGAAGTGGGCAATGTGATGGGAATGCAATGAGCAAAAAGTGATAAGTATGGTCGGGAATGGTACAATGACCCCTCAAGGGACCCCCAGTTGCAACCCTTCCCCAAAATTTTACCACTTACTAGGAAATTGATGACACTCTGTTACACATCAAAATTACTCACTTCAATGATGACCTACTGTCGTCATTACAAGTGTCACAAGTGTCTCACTTTGGCCACAAATGTCGCAAATATCATACTGTCATCTTGCCTATGTCGTATCTCAAATAACATCATAGGAACACTTGAGCTCGAAAAAAGTCTACAAAGTACTTTAGTTATCATTTTTTGTCTTCTAACTTCGCACTTTGGGGGGAAATCTGTTACACATCAAAATTACTCACTTCAATGATGGCCTATTGTCATCATTACAAGTGTCACACTTTGGCCACACATGTCGCAAGTGTCACAAATATCATACCGTCATATTTCCTATGTCGTATCTCGAACGATATCACAGGAACACTTGAGACATCCTCAGAGACTGATTAAAAGAAGGATATGTCATTTGACAAAGAGTACAAATCTTTTTCCTTGAGAAAGACCACTTGCAAATCATTTTTTAAGCGCAACACTCCCCTACCCACTAGCAGGGATCGCTAGCGCTCCTTGCCTTACTTTGGGGGAGTGTTGCAGCGCTCTGTGCACCATTCTAGGGGAGCATTGTGATGTTGAGGAAATCAGGGGAAGATCCCCCTTATCTTTGAAGTCAGTCTGATTCGAATCTGAGGTCAAGGCTAGATCTTAGGGAGGATCCACAACTGATGGAGAAATATCCTCAACCTATCCCAAGAATCTCTAAGGTGGTTGGGCCTCTCAAAGCCTATATAAGGAGGCCTCCTCATGGTGAAAAGAGGGAGACATTGAAGGCATCAAACTTATTATATCATAAGGGAGAATAATCAGTTAAAGTATAGTCATTCTAATCATGGAAGTTTTGAGAAAGGATTTGGACAAAGAGAGCTTGGTGAGGCTACTGCATCTGCATGTACAGTTGTAAGCACTTTTCTTTGTTTTCATTAGTATGTGTGTGTGTGTGTGTGTGTGTGCTTGGCCTGTTTCCTTGAAGTTTGTGTATGTTTCATGAACTTGTTTCTTTTGATAGATCTATTTTGTAGCTAATCATGGTAGAATAGGAAGTATGTTTTGTCGTTGTTGCTCATTGGATTGAAGGACCTTTTGAAGAGCTTGGATATCAAGATCAACCTAGATCGAGCAAGGAAAAACATAGTTAAAGGTATTTATACTCCTTTCTTCTTCTTCCTTGATAGGTTTAGCTTCATTAGAAGGAATGTTAGTTTCCAACATTATCACCTTTCAGTCTTGGTTATAAGGGTCTAGGATCCAAGAGGAAGTTCACCTATTCGCGGGGGGATTTTCCTGTAACACAGTCACCAAGGTGAAATAGGGTCAAAAGCATAATGTCCAATCACGTGTTCTATAATCAAAAGAAGATTCAATACAGGATGCTTAAATTCCTCAAATATTAGGGTGATTACCTACCACAATACCTGAATTCACATGGATCAAGACTCATGTGCATTCCAGAAGCTAGATGGTGTGGTGGATGCACCGACGATGGATCCAAAATATGGTGATAGAGAGGGATTCCATATGTACAAGTGGACATTGCTAGTCACGTGGTCTCTCAATTCTCCGTATCTGCAACCTAAGGGCCTCGAGACATCATCTCCTTACTTATCCCACAAAATGGGGATAAAAAATAGGAAATAGAGAAATGGTTATATTAGGATTAGATTGTTAGCAGTGTAAGATCCAGAATACAAAATGTCAATACAACTAGTGGTTGCATTCATAAAATGTTACCTCCTTACTTTTCATCAAGTGGTATTGGATCCTGGGAGTACTCCACAAGCATGGAAAAATTTAGTCAACATAGGGATTTATGGTTATGAATGGAAAGTATGGATAGAGTACATCAGTGGCTTGACTAAAGCAGTGGTTTTTCTCCAACAATAGGAAGCCAACTTGTTATGGGGATAAAATCCTTCGATTAGAACATATAGTGTGAGACTGGGTTACAAAATCCAACACCTAGCTATATTTCAAGGTGCCAAACCATGGAAATGGAAAAAAATATGGAAATCATCAGCTCCTCCTAAGACTATAATCCATGTCTGTCTGGCCATAAAAGGTGCAATCCCAACTTGGGATATGCTAAGAAGGCATGGGTGGAATGGCCTAAGTAGGTTCCCACATTGTGGGGAACAAGAAGAGATGATTTCTCATCTACTGATCCATTTCCATTTTAGTAAGGAGGTCTAGACATTAGCTTAAATATTATGAAAAACACTAATTCAATGGACCGACGGAAGCATATACAAGGCTTTGTAGTAGTGGTAAAATAGGTAATGGCAGAGGGCAGAGGAACAACATTTGAGATACTATGGTCTTTATGTCTTGCAAGAAATGAAAGTGACTTTCAAAGCCAATATCCAAAAATCTACATGATTTTCTATAAATTGAAGGTGTTACCACACAATATCACACCCAAAAGTGTAAAGTTTGACACCTAGGTGAATATTTGAGGAAATTTATGAGGTTGGCTACTATCACCTCACCAACACTCATATCCACCTTGAGGGTATTAGGAGTTTGTATCTTTATTGATTGTTTATCTTCGAGAAGGTTTGTCATGACCAATATTCTCTTTGATCTTGTACTTTCAGATGTTATTCATTATACCTTTGATTGATGATGCTTCCTTGATCTTGGTGTGATGAGATTGACAAGTTTCCTTTTGAACCTTTTGCATTAATTGATTTCGATGGATTTAAAGGTGTTTGTTGATTCTATCTAATTGTAGGGTTTCGATACTCTGTTTTATGAATTGAAGAGGATTTTCTTTTAAGGATCCATTGTTTCCTTATGCATCGACTAATACTATCATTTCACTACATCATGGAGAAGTGGATGGTTGGTTTGAATGAATAACATATTGTTACTTTGTATCTTGTACCCGTTGTCCTCATATTCATGCTCAAACTCTCACATGTTCTTTATCAGACACTTATGCTATTTCAAGTTATCGGAGAATCATGTTGAAACAAAAGATCATGGGCATTTGGTTATAGAACACAGAGGGGACTCAAGAGAAAGGTGTATGATTTATGAAATGAGATGAAAACCTCAAGTGTGCCTCATTTAACCTCATATGTCTTTACATAACTGCTTCATCTCTAAAATGCATGTGGGAAGCCCTTAATATTCTTCTTTTTGACCAGATTTCTCTCTTATCGGATATTTATCATCATTGAAGCCAACATTCATAATTAAGTTTTAATTTTACTGAACCCCATGTATATTTGACTTATCATCATCATTTTTATCCTATATTTGAGTTTTACTATTATTGAAACATGGATCCACAATGGAACCTTGACCCAATTTGGGATCTAATAGTCGAATGTTGAACCATCGAACCCTCCTTATTGAGCTTACATTCTTGGGTTTTTCCATAGGGATGAAAATAAGACATTTCTTTATGGTATTTCTAAAGCCCGAAAGTTGCAATATTGTTGAATGATATCTATCGAGATTTTCCTATTGGAGAGATGGTTCATCATGCTAATTTGGACTTTCTGAAACCCAAGGTATGAAGTACTATCAGGTTCCCCTCTTCGGGTTATTCCCATTGGATTCTCTATTTGAAATTGCAAACAATTTTTCTAAAAGATGAGGCCCGTAGGACTATTGGGCTCCCCTTTATCGGATTGATGTATTATGCATGTCAGGATGGCATAAAGATCACATTCATCATTTGGGTAACCCTTCGTGGTGATGACATGGCATTAACGTGTCATGTGAAGTATCATCCCATTACCCAATGTTTTCTCACCATTTGTTTGACCCTAATTTTCCCAACCTTTGCTGAAAGAACCTTAATGCTCATCCTCTTCCTATGGATATGGTCCCTTTCTCAAATTGACACCCATGGTTCTTTAATCAACCTAAATCAATGGTCAACAACATGGATGATTTTAGGGGCTAAATTTCTCTCATGGGCTAATTTTCCATGGTTTTTCCAAAAAAGAGATTCGCTATTTTGAAAATGATTTGCCCAAATTCTATAGGATAAAATTATTTTACCTTAAAAATCGCCAAAATTTTATAAAAACTATATAAAATCCTTAGAAATTTGAATATTTTTACAAAAATATCGCCAAACATTTATAGTTGGCATATGAAGGATTAGTAAGATTCGCCAAGGTTTCTAAATTTTGAAATAAATTTCCATCCTTAAAATCATCCCTGGTCAACAATCCATCAATCATATGGAATCTGAAAATCTGGACCTCTGCTCTTCCATGAATTAATTAATCTTCCAGATTTCAAATATTTTAGGTAAATTTTCCTTTCTTTATCAATGACCCATATCATTTACTTGTCTTGATCGATAGTTCGATTTCATCTGCTCACATCCAGACTAGTTGCGAGTATATTTTCAAATATCTTGATAGTCAGATCCAAAAATCTAGAAACTGGAGTTTCTTTTAAATTGCATTTCCTCCATACCCTAGATTTATCTACGTTTCATAATCTCTCCCATCCTGTTATGGGTCCCACGTGACTCCCTCCATGTCATGTTGACTTGTCCTATCTAATGTGACATTTCGACATTTGGATTTGTTTCGAAGGAATACACTTTATGTGGATCTCAAACATCCAAAAATATGGACAATTAGAGTTTGCATGATATGATTTGTTTCATATTTTGATCTCTAGGTGCGGAACCTTGAATTAGGTGCAGAACCTTAACCCGTAATGAAACATTGACCCATGTGAAACCAAGCCTAATTTTTCCCTAACCACATCCGAAATTTATTTTTTATATATGAATTTGTGAAATTTTATTTATTTTATTTTTATTTTTATTCTATTTACCCATGATTTTCTAAATCCACACATGGTTTTAAATTTCCCACTTTCCATATATATTTTATTATTATTTATTTTGTTTGAAAATTTACTATATCTGGAACTTTCAACTTTTCACATTAAAACTTTATCATTAGACTTACTATATCTTAAACTTTCCAAATTGAAACTATATTATCATGTACCATGGGATGTATATTTTATTCTTTTACTTTGGGGAATTACTTTTGTATTTGAGAATTACTTTTACATTGATTTTACCCATCATACCATTTTTTCCAAACAAATATGTAAGTTCCAAAATTGTATTTTATTATTTATTTAAGATATTTTTATTATTTTTCCATATATATATATATATATATATATATATATTTATTTATTTATATTCCTAAAGCTCCAAATTGTACTTTATTATTTCCTTGAGATTTTTATTTATTTATATTTTATCTTTAATTATTATTTATTTTGTTATTTCTATTTTTATAATTTATTTTAATTTATCACTATCCATTTGAAGTATATTTCTCGAACCTCGGTTTTCACTTTATATTATTTTATTTATTTTGGGATTATTTATGATTTTTTGGTTTTTACCTTTCAGGAAATTCACCTTTCAAGTTTTACCCACATCGCACATTGACCATCAGATTCTAAAGTCGACTGAGATATATACCTAACCATGCAATTTGATTATTTGATTATTATTTTAATTTTCAGGCTATCAGATTCATACATAACATATCGGTTTCGAGCTATCACCATAGTCCTAATTTAATTCTATATCTACCCTAACTCCATACACAAACTACTAAGGGAGGGGAAAACAGTATAAATCCTTTTCACTCACCTCCCAGAATGCATATGGGATAATTATTTAGGCTTATGAGATCATGTTGAGTGTTAACTTCAGTGGGCCATAACTCATGTTTCATGTGGCCAAATCATTCATGAGAGGGATCATTCGAAATATAACGAAGCATAGAAAATAGAAGAAGAATTTGAGCCAGATTTGCAACATAAATGCCCTGAAAAATTGAAGAAAAAGGGAGGTGTTGATGCTTAAAAGTGCAGCATTGGATACGATGATCGCAAATGATTGCCAAGATTTATTGTTTAATTATATTAATAATATACTAGTAGGTGGGACCCCTTGTTTGACTTATGGCACTATGACGGAGAAGTGACACTTATATTTTGTGTGCATATGTGTTGGTTGCGACACATATTCTATAGCTTATTTGCTTCA
The DNA here is from genome assembly GCA_010110895.2 of Picea sitchensis. Taxonomy (NCBI): domain Eukaryota; kingdom Viridiplantae; phylum Streptophyta; class Pinopsida; order Pinales; family Pinaceae; genus Picea; species Picea sitchensis. The sequence continues at coordinate 235,413 of SNQJ01S0011264.1, read as the reverse complement.
AATAGTGGTTAAAATGCTTATGATAAGAAATTATGGGCAAGATGGTTAAAAAAGGAAAGAATGTGGTCTTAATTACCTCTCGCAAAATGTGATATGCTTCTTTAATGGGTGAAGGAATAACACTCTAGTTTGATTTTGATTTTATATGGACTATATTGTATGTAGGTGATCACCCCAACTCTTGCTACAATTGTGGTGTGAATTGTTTTGATGGAAATATTAGTTGTATTCATAGAAAATAGCCATATGTTAAATGGGATGGTGACAAAGGTTGGCACATTTTTAAATTGGAGCGTATGCAAACTTTGGGATAATGGGTTTGTATTAATTAATGGGGATGATAATGGAATGTGAGCTATATAGTGCACTTGGCTCATACTAGCCATGAATGAATTCCAAGGGAGAAGTGATGTGCAGTAAATGCACGTCACTCTTACTCACCTCAAGCCTGCCACCCTAGTCATTTGCATTGCGCTCTGTTAGTTGTTGTTGCTCCACCTTGCTCGGTCATGGAGGAGGTATACACCTTGGTCATTTCTCCTTACGCAATCTTTTACAGGTATGGGGTTTTTCTTACTTCTCCATCCATGAACTTCTCTCTGCTCTTAAATCAAGTGTTGGCTCTTGTTTCTCGTGGTCTATGTGTTTCTCAAGTTGTCACTATGTTTTCAGAGTGTGTATTGGTTGTTTGCAAACTTTGGTTTCATGTGGTGGTTGTTCTGAGACTATTGTCATTTTAAAAAAGGAAAGGTTGTGGGTGTCTTTGCTGTGTGTAACTGTTCACGATTCTTTCTTAGAAAAGGAGTGTTGTTGGGCCTACTTTTCCTCTGGTTATTCATTTGGATTTTCCTCCCTGTTTGGAAATGGATTTTCCCTGCCTTACCTCTAGGTTTTTGTGAACAATGTTGTATGCCAAAACACCTGCGATATAACCTCGAATCTATGACTATTAATGTGAGGCACCTATGCAATAGATCTTCCATGCTTTGTACCAGCCAAACCCTCATGTTGTTTAGCTCGCTCTCTTCTTCCACTTAATTCCTCTATTATACATCAAACCCTATGCACTATTGTGAAAACGTTGCTTACCCAGAATGTGATGGGAGTATTGTTCTTGCTCTTTTACTTGGGCATGGGTTTAATTGGTCACTTGCTTTACAATTATGGAAGAGGTGTTGCACTCACCTATTCACTGTAAGTTACAGTATGTATTTATGAAGCTTATGAGTTCGATATAAAATGTTGCATATCCTTGTTTAAAAATAAAACTTTCCATGTTTATCAAATTTCCAAACGCATGTGTATAAGATGTCTAATGCTCGAATTCAATAATACAAACCAGAATGAAATGGATGAGGAATTGTGATGAATGATTGGCTCGAGTAAATGGTGATTATGAACAGAGATTTGTTTTGGGGAATTTAACAAGACCCTGTGGGATTTAAGAACTTTGTTGTGGGTTGGTATTATGAGTTGTGACTTGTACACTCCAAGATTGTTGTGGTATTTCCTATAGCGATTACGATGTTGCTCATTTTGATCCTATTATATAATGGCAACATTGTTTTTTTTTGTAAGTTAGTGTTTGTATTAGAGCTTGCTAGAAAACGTATTACAAACTGTCTATAGAACCTAATAATACATGACAACAGTGCCCATCTGGGAAACCACTACTGCCACTTGTCCAAAAATCAGAGTAAGACATGAAAAAAAACTACGATTCCACACAGGGTGAAATGTTGATTGCTAGACTAAACAGTGAAAAACACAGACCAGAATCCCCTAAGCCGGTCAACCTCCCATGGTTATCTAGATAGAAAAGAAAGCAGAAACTTGAAACAAGAAAAAAACTAAAAACCTAGACCAAGCCTTGGCCCAGCGAAGGCTTGGGTCTTCTTCAATTTTCCCTTGTCTCGATCTGCGATGGCTTGTCGGAGGTCCTGTAGGAAGGACATCAAAATGTCCACATGGATCCAACGTTCTGAATCCTTAATATGCAATTCAAGAAGTGCAGACTTGACCTCCGCCAGACCCCTGTTGAGGTCACTCAGTGAAGCCATGATCTCCACTCAGTCAGTACACCTGTCACAAGCGGAGCGGAGTGGGGGGGACCGTAGAGAATCAGAAGACTAGGATGGAAAGGGAGAGGGAGAAGAGGAAGAAAAAACATAGTGGCAAGTGGGAGAAGGTGGAGGAGGTCGACAATGAGGAGGGGAAGTAGGTGGAGGTGTGACGCCCAGCGCATTCCCAAGGGTGTCAAAACCCTCTATTTTGCATCTCTAAGGGTTTGAGAGTGGGGAGAGGTCCAGGGTGGTCTCACGAAGAGGTTCTATGGGGGTGGGAGCTTCGATAGGAGCCAATACATGGATACCTTCGGTTTCAGGTGGAGGGTCAGAATTGGGCACCTCCCTTCCCCTGATTACATACCAGGCTGCCCCTCTCTTGGACATGCCTCTCAGATGGGGCATGGTGATGGCTGTCGTCGAAATGGGATGGATAATGTTGAGGAGAAGTAAAGGGATGAGGCACAAATCTGAAGTCCGTGTAGTCGAGTGAAAATATCTCCAGGAGGGATGGAAGCGAATGAGAACCAGAGAGAGCTTGTGATGGAAATGGAGGAGGAGAGAGTGAGGATTATCGCACCTAGGCTTGGATTTAGGATCGACATTGCTGAGAAGTGGATGTGATTGTGGAGGAGACCTGCACAGCACCATGAAATCTCCCACGCTACTAAGTTTCCAAATCATGCGGCAGGTTGGCTGCAAGTGTGGTATGGAGAGTGATGATAGGTGCCTTAAAGCCATGAGGTGATGGCATCGGGGGGTGTGTCTGATCAAGAGCCAAATGGCTAGTCATCTGGCTAGGTGGCCTCCCAGGAGCCAAATGGCTAGTCGTCTGGCTAGGTGGCCTCCCCGTGGACTGTCCATGTTTTATACCTAGAAGCACCCCATCTGAGGGTAAGTCCTTGATGTTGGCTATGTTTAGGCAAGAAATCACTATGGGATGTGAGGAGGAAGAGGTGGGGGAGCACGAAAAGTCTCCTTCCTCCAGATTGACCCCATAATTTTCCAGTAAGTCAGCCACTTGATTTGTCGATCTTCGAACATGGGATGGAAGGATTACCCATTGAGGTTGGAGGATGGACTTGATTCTGAGAAGCCCATTCATAAGTCTCCAGCTTGGAGAAATTTTCTCCGGGCCTGCCCCATTGAGGAGATGACAGAGGAGATTAATGACAATTTGTGAATCTCCTTCTACAATGGTGGGGAAAAGCTCTTGATCTTTGGTTGCTTGTATATTGTGGAGGAGTCCCCATATTTTTGCAGCATTGTTGGTGTTGTGCCCCATATTTTCTTTGATTATGTGGAGGATCTCCCCTTTGTTGTTGCAGATGACTACTCCATATCCTGCAGGTCCTAGATTTCCTTTGGAGGCCCCATCAAAATTTAATTTGTGGCAACCTGTTTGCGGCACCTCCCAATGAGTGGGTCTAGGCTTACGACTGACGATAGTGGAGGGGCTGGTGGGAGGGGGGTGGAGATTGAGTTGCCAGGAATTAAGGATGAGACATTCATTCATTGGGTAATTTAAATCATGGTCCATCCAGGGATGCAGAGAGATTGTTTCATTGATGTTGGAATGAATTGTAGACCAGACTTCCTGCCAATTCCTAGCAGCGGATTTGAAGATTCGTCGATTCCTTTTCTTCCATATTTTCCAAAGAATGAAACCCGGTAAAATCCGCCAAATTCTATTAAGCATAGGGGATTGAAAATCGAGGTTCACTAACATGCTAAATTTTCCCGGATGCCTGTGCGGTTTCTATCCGTGGTTCTCATGAGGCTAGCGTTGTGATCCCATATTCACGAACTGTATGAGCATATATTTAGGGTATGGTTTTGAGTTTCCTCCTTTGAACCACATAACTAACACCAAGAAGGGCCGATGAATCCCCTTTTTCTTAAGTTATCCCAGGTGAGAATGTCGTTGTGTGCAGTCATCTAGAGGAAGGTGTTGATTTTTGGCCATGATTTTGCTTTCCAGATCTTGCCCCATACCTCTTATTTTGGTAAGGATCTGTGACCTTCTCTTAGTTGGTAAGCCTCTTGAATATTGAAGGTACCTGTGGTGGTATGTCCCCATCTGAGGATGCCATCTCCTTGTTGACTTAAAATTTTCCTTGAGTCGAGATGGTCCAACAGAGGTTGGAGATTTAACTCAGTGGGGATGTTCAAAGCCTCATGGGAGTTTTTCTAGGTGCACCATATTTCCCTATTAAATGCAGGGTTCCAATAATCCAAAACTTTGATGAGGCCTACTTCTATCGTGAGGGGGATGAAGGCGCTCAAATTTGGATCTGTGTTTAGGGCGGGGAGTTGTTGCCAGGAATCACTCCAGAAGAGAGCTGAAATCCCACTCTGCAGTTCCCAAAAGGAATGGTCTGTGATGAGTACCCTATTGTTCTTGGCCACATTCTAGATGAGCGAGCCAGGGCTCTGACCATTCCATCTGATGAGCTCTCTTTTTGGGGTTGTGGGGGTGTATTTTTTCCTCCAAAGTAGTGCCCAAAGGTCTTGGGGTCTCTTTAACCATCTAAACCAAATTTTTGCACAGAGGACCTTGTTGAGAAGAGTTGGGTCTCTTAGGCCTAAACCCCCTGCTTTCTTTGGTTTGCAAAATTTTTTCCAACTTACCAAGGTCATTTTTCATCCTTATTTCGTGCCCTTCCAGAGAAATATCCTTTGGATATTTCTTAAGGTACCGAGGATGAAGTTTGGAGTAGCTAGAGCTAAGAAAGCGTAGACTAGAAAGGCATGTAATACGGATTTGAGGAGGATGAGGCGCCTAGGAAGATTGAGGGATCAAAAGGTCAATAGGGAGAGTTTCTTTTGGAAGTTGGATAACAAGGATTCCTAGGATAAATTTCTTAGCAAGTTATCAATGAGGGGATCCCTAGGTAAATAGAGGGGAGGACATTGTGAGTGAATCCTAGTAAAAGCATGAGATGGTTTTGGATCTTGATTGGTGTGTTGAAGAAGAAGACTTGGGATTAGGAGAGATTCACCTCCATGCCTGAATATTCGCAAAAGAGGGTGATGATAGATCTGATGCAGAGGGATTCTTGAGCTATGGGCACCCCCATTAGGAGTATGTCGTCCACAAATTGATTGTGAGAGATGGGGGGTGAAATACCATGGGGGGTGAGACCAGAGAGGGAGTGATCAGAGATGGATGCTTTGATGGTGCGATTCAGTACTTCTTCCATAATTATGAAAAGGAAGGGCGACAACGAGTCCCCTTGTCTTATTCCTTTGTGTTAAAATATTGTGTAACTGCAAAGAATATTCTTATCCCCTTTTGTGGATAAAGATAAAATATATTTATTATTTTCCCCTTTTGTGGATTGATCATGTCGGGTATTGTAAATGACCAAATCCCCTTTTGTGGATTGGTCAAACCCTAATTGTAATAGGCTAAATAAGAAGTCAGCCCCATAATATATTAAAGAGGCCCCAAAATATATTAAAGGTGATTATACCCTCCCAGAAGAAGAAGTCGGCCCTGCCAGTGAAGAGACACTTCCACACATGCAAGAATTGTATAAATAAGAGAGGCCAGTGCCTCATTTAGACACACACTCAGCTCACTCATATAGTGTGAAAGTATTGAAGGAAGCTACAGTTACCAGTTGTTGGAAGAAGGAAGAGAAAGAGAGGTGCATCCTTGGGAAAGGAATTTCTGTGTTGTTTGGTTCATTATCTTGGCATTATATTGGCTATCTATATTAAGGAAGTTTTGCTGGGTTTTCTTCCCCTTGAGGGTTTCCCAGGATAAATGCTTGTGTACTCTTGTGATTGTGTTTCTCTCAGTGATCCTATCTATGCTATTTTTATCTAGTAAATTGAAAGTAACCTAATAATAAGAGAAACTTTAACATGGTATCAGAGCTAAACTGAAGAGAGCATCTTTTACAGGAAAAAGAAAAATGTCACTGTTGTCGTACATGAAATTTAGGGATTTTTATTGAATAAGGTTTTCAGCCCCAAATCCATCTAGAAAGGTGCGCCCTACCTCAAGGAACATTTTGGCATCTTCAGTGCACATTTTCAGTGGCTAGATCTCCCGAAAAGTGAAACCCTAGTTTTCACAAAGTACCAGAAAACCAGAAGTACCAGTGTACCAGTGTACCAGAAGTACAAGAAAACCAGAAGCACTAGTCCAGAAATCCACAGATCAAGTTTGGAGGGGTAAAAGTTGGATTTTTTGAAATCTAAACACACCAGGATACTCGCCTCAATCCAACGCATCTTTTGGTGAGTTCAGTTTTCAGATCCAAGTAATTTGATTTTTTTATTATTTCTAAAGCCCAGAGGACTAGAGTTTCTTCTACAAGAAAGAATGGCTACCAACATGAGGGTAGAATATAGGCTGGAAGGATCTAGAAACTTTAGATCTTGGAAGAATAGGTTGCAGATGATTCTAGACGAGAATGATCTCCTAGAACATGTTACAATGGGTGTACTAGAACCAGAGGAAGAAGATCAAAAGACCAAGCATAAGAAGAATGAAAAGAAAGAAAAGAGAATCATGTCAGATTCAGTAAAGGATCACTTGATCCCTCATATATCCAAACTATAGACAACAAGGAAAATGTATGAAGCACTCAACAGGTTATATGAAAGAAAAGACATTAGCCAGAATCTTACCTTAAGAAATCAGCTTCGTAATATGAAGATGGACAACTCAGAATCTGTCACATCCTATCTTATGAGAGTTTCTCATATCAGAGATCAGATTGCAGCTATTGGAGATTTCATTAGTGATAAAGAACTTGTAACCACAACCCTAAATGGGTTTCCAACATTTTGGATTCCTTTTGTACAAGGAGTGTGTGCAAGAAGAAAGTTACCCAAGTTTGATAAGTTATGGGCAGATTGCACACATGAAGAATCTAGACTTGTAGACCAATAGAAGAGATTAATTGACGATGAAGAGGAAGCTCTTACAGCTCAAAAGAACAAAAGAAGTACCTCCAGGAAGAACAATAAAGAAGCTAACTCCATAAGAGTTCCAGATAAGAAGAGAGATGTTTCAAAGATCAAATGATACAACTGTCAAAAGTTGGGACACTTTTCTTATGATTGTCCTCAAGGAAAAGGGAAAAGAAAGCATCAAGAACATGTGGCAGAGGAAGAGGAATCTCCTCCCTCAAAGAAAGCTTTAGCAGAAATTAAGGATTATGTACTTTAAGTTGAAGATACTTGATCTGAAGAAAGATAGCAAATGGTGGAGTCTGTGGAGCCTCCCCACACACAAAAAAAATATAAGTATTCATGTTTATTCTTAGTATCTTGTTTACTTTAATACTTTATCATTACAAGTTAGATTTTTGTGAGAATGTTAATTAACCTCATTTTATTTCAGTATCTATGAAGACATATGAAGGAAGTATCAAAGAAGAGGATGAAGAAAGAGATAAAACATTTATTTCATGTATGATCACTCATGAGAGTGACAAAGAAAGCATATTGTAAGTAAGTTTACAAGTCCCCAAAGAAAGAACTTATGTCGTGACTTGCAGAAGTTATACAACACGAGAAGGATGTATTGTTGATACTGAGAGGGGGGTGAATCAGTATCAAGTACAATTTAAAAACCTTTTTCAACTTATACTTAAACCATTCAATTATATCCAATGAGCAATGAACAATAGTATAAGAGTTACACCAATACACCACAATACACCATCAATGAGCAATGAACAGTACAAGAGTTACACCAATACACCACAATACACCATGCACAATATAAGAGAAATAATCAATAGTTTTGTTCTCAAGGGAAGTAATGACCTCCAAAGGTACAACTTCCAAATGTAAAAGGGACGGATAAAACCTCCAAGAGGAAGATAATCCTCCCAATATCAAGAGATATTTGAACTCTATCCTTGCCCCTTCCTTCCACCCAAGAATGTAAGAGAGAGATAATAAATCCTTTACATTAAATCATCACCATCAACCAATCATCACATAGAACCCGATAATGCTTCTCGAGACTTCTTCAATTTCTGCATCATTCAATTCTTGAGTACTGATCCTCAAGAGATAATGTTACCTAATGTATTCTCTGAAACTCCCTAATTTTCACTCCTTGAATCCCTCCCAAAAAGAGGTTTATAGGAAAGAATGGTAGACTTTATTCACTATGGTTTGTTCAAGATCCAATCCTTGTACACCATGCCCATACCAATATTTAACATATGATTCTGAAACATGTGTACAAAGAAACTACAGTCCATACTATTTCCAATGGAAGTGGTCCCACTGCATTTGGAGTCCTTATGAAAAATTTATGACTGTTATACCCAGAACACATGTTTATTGACTAGTTTCGTGGATCCAACACAAACCCTATATTCCACGAGTGCATCTCCATAATTATAGCCAATCAAGAGATGAAATTTTTACCAGAGGTACCTTGATATGTCTTCAATACCATAGCGATTTCACCATCTGAATCAAGTTCTAGAAAAACGTTATAGCAAAAATGGTAAGATGACCTGAAAATAACATACCTTAGAACACATCACCAAAAAGATTTTATCCCTTGAAATCCGCCTTCTTTACTTCTTCCTTCCTCTAAAATTTGACTTGTATCAAATGAATGTATAATGATATTTATTTATACCCATTATGTCACTTCCTTGCAATACTAGGGGCCTAATTCGACACTTTCTTTATTTTGTAATTATTTTCTTTAATTACTTTTCATGCCCTCCATGTATTTCTTTTTTCACCCACTTTGTCATCTTCAAAAATTCATTTCTCCTCAACCATGAGGGATTCATGTGACATTCCTACATACCATCTGGAACAAAGATGATGTATACTCATCTACCAAGGGAAGCATATGGCTGCATTTTCCCCTTCCTCATTTCCAAATACCTTTATCAATCTTGGCGTCCAAAAACTCCATGACTAGGCTACATCAATGACAACAATCAATCTTCCAACACCCTCCCTTTGTCATTGATGGCAACACTCATAAGCCTCTATCATCATCATGATCCCACTTTCTCTCCTTTGACATCAATGGCAAGGGTATGGCTTATCCCCCTGATTTTAATGGAAAAAAGGTAACCTTCTTCTTTGGGGTCGCCCCCCCTGAACATGTGGAACCTGGGTCAATACTCATCTTTTTATTTCTTCTTTTGGACCTTTTCTTCCTTGGAATTATTTTTGTGTGGCTTTTGTATTCTCTCTCTTCTTCATGTCTAGTATGTATATGTTATTTGTCTTCTTTTTGCAGCTTTCAACCAATCTTCTCTTTGAGTTATTTTCTCTAGTTTCACATTTTCCTCGAGTCAAAACGTAAGAGTGTATCCTTTTTCACACATTTTTGGTCGAAGACCGAGGAGATTATGCTTCGATATTCAACCAATAGGACTTTTTCCTCTTTTACATTTTACTTCCAAGCTTTGAGCAATTCCTTTTCCAAGTATTTTGTAGATGAGTTTCATCTCCAAATGCAATATTTCCACCCTTTTTCTTTAAGCTGATAAATTTTCTTTGATCTCCGGTCACATAAGATGTTTACCCATTGTCTATGAACCATTCGTATTCTTCTTTTCATTCTTTAGAAACTAATGCTATTCAAAAATTTTCATTGTGTGGAATTTCTTTCCTTTTCCATGTTGTAGTTGGTATGCAAACATTTGGTATATGATTATCTTCCTTCATCTCTCTCAAAATCTCTGCTTTGTGACCAAGTGATTACTGTAACTTGTAACATACCACATTTTGATCCATTAATGGGTCAAATGATTATAATTTATGTGTTGAAAGGTCTATTAACATTTTCATATCTACTATTTTCACCATTCACAGTTTGGCATAGTTATTCCTTTCATTGATTCTAAGATTGATTTCCTTGTGTCCAAAAATTTCCACAAGTATAAATAATGTCCAAGAAAGAAATTTTGATAATTGGCTGCAAGTGATCTTCCTTTTGGTGTGGTCCATTTGGGTTCATGGCTTATGCTTTCCTAGTTTTTTTCATAATGATTGCTTTCATAACTGACGGGAGATGATCTTCTTGATGTCCCATTCCTTCTCAATTCTATTTTCTATCTTGTCGCTCAACTCGCTCGGAGTGTTGGTTTCATCATTTTCAACTTCCTCTCTTTGTTTTGTTGTCTTCAAACTGCCATTGTATCCTAGCCCTGTCTTGTCGTTTGGAGATCTTTGAATACTAAGGATCTCTACTCCAATTTTTCGCTTTTTTCGAACTTCTTCAACCTTTTGTTGTCAATAGTAGCTCCACTTTTGTGTGATCCAATTATGCTTTCAATTTCCTCATAATCTCTAATTGTTCCTTCCTGCTAATGGTCTTTTCACGCTTGTAATTCTCTCTTCTTCACAACCACCACCACCTTTAGTATTATGTTTGTGTTTCTAAGCTTGTTATTTTCAGTTTCAACATGCTTCAACTTTTCCAAATTCTCACCTCTTTAGCTCTCTGCATTGTCTTGTATCCCCAAAAGCAATCAAGGTTGGTTTCTTCATCCTAATCTTCTTTCACAAATGATTTCTTCTTCTTTTTAAATTCTTATGATCATCCTGGTTTTCTTGGGTTATATTATGACTCTCCTCCATTATCTTCTTCATCACTCTCATCCGAGGAGATGTCATCATCCTTGAGTAGAAGCTCTTTTTATTGTTGAGACTTCTCTTTTATAGTACGCTTTCAACAATATGTCCTATTCTACCACAATTAAAGTATTTTAACGGTATCTTACCTTTGTATCTTCCACTTCCTTTTTGGAATCTTCTTACTAAATTTGTTATTTCTTCATCAAGGTCGCTATCCTTGTCTTTTCTCTTCTTTATAGATTTAAAGGTTGCTTCATTGTTCCTGTCACTGCACTGCTTCATTTCATATGCCATAAGATTGCCATGTAATTCATCCATTGTCATTTTGGTCAAGTCCCTAGTTTCTTAAATGACAAAGATCTTAGCATCATACTTCAATAGAACTGATCTCAACACTTTTTTGTACAACCAACCATTCATCGATCTCTTCACCTAATCCTCTCATAACATTAACAACTTCATAATCTCTAAGAAAATAGGTTGCAATATCTTCCTCTTTTCATTCATCTTCAAATTTCACCCCTTCTATGTCTTTGAAGCTTGACCTGCTTAATTTTTGGATCACCTTCGTAGATATTCTTTGAGTTTGTCCCATACCCTTTATGCTGTTGCATCCCATCACTTTTATAGAAAATGTTTGTGTCAATGATCCTAGAATAATATGTCTCATGCTTTGAATTACAACTCATAAGCTTCTTTTCTCATTTGGATCGGTTGAGCATTATTTGGGATTACATATACATTTAAAATTGAGTACCAAATGTATAATTCCCCAAAGTCAAGTAGGTAATTTTTCAATCTATCACCCAATATGTATAATTTCTTCCATCAAATTTTTTTGAATCCTATTTGAAATGTGCTCATGGTCATCCATTTCTCGCTGTGATTTTCCTTCCAATGGTTAAACTGCTCTGAAGGCAACCCGCTTCCTGATACCACAATTGTTGATATCAGAGGGGGGTGAATCAGACAAGTACAATTTAAAAACCTTTTCAACTTATACTTAAACCATTTAATTATTTCATTGCTCATTGGATATAATAGTATAAGAGTTACACCAATACACCACATCACACCATGCACAATATATGAGAAATAATCATTAGTTTTGTTCATGGGAAGTAATGATTTCCAAAGGTAGCTACAGCTCTTCCAAATGTAAAGGGAGGGATAAACCTCCAAGAGGAAGATACAATCTCCAATATAAAGAGATATTTGAACTCTCTATCCTTGCCCTTCCTTCCACCCAAGAATGTATGAGAGATACTAAACTTATATTAAATCATCACCATCAACCAATCATCAAGATAGAACCCGATAATGTTTCTCGAGACTTCTTCAATTTCTGCAATTATTCAATTTTGGAGTACTCGACCAGATAATGTTACTCAATGTATTCTCTCGAACTCTTAATTTTCACTCTTGAATCCTCCCACTTTTCCTCCAAAAGAGGTTATAGAAAGAATGGTAGACTTTATTCAATTCTCGGGTCTGCTCAAGACCTAACTTGTATAGCATGTTCCGGACTCAATATTTAACATACGATTATGAAACTCTGACACAAGAAACTACAGTCCATACTCTTCCAATGGAAGTGGTACCTAACGTGATTTGGAGTCTCCAGATGAAAAAGTTATGGATTGTCACCTTTTAACTGCTTATTGACCTTTTCAGTTTCTGTGGATTGGTCACAAACCCTATATTCCACGTAGTGTATCTCCATAATTATAGTGAATCAAGAGCTGAAATTTTTACCAGAGGTACCTTGATATGTTTTCAATACCATAGTGATTTAACTATCTCAATCGTTCTAGAAACAAAAAGTTATAGAAAAAATGTAAGATGACCCAAAATAACATACCTTAGAACACATCACCAAAAGATCTCCATCCTCCCTTGAAATCCAAAATTCTTTTACTTCTTCTTCCCTCCTAAATTCCCACTTGTATCAAAATGAATGTATAATGATATTTATTTATACCATTTATGTCACTTCCTTTAACATTAGGGCTAACCCCACCTGACACTTTCTTATTTTGTAATTATTTTCTTTAATTATTTTCAGGGCCTACATGTACTTCCTTTTTCAATTCACTTTGTCATCTTCAAAAATTGATTTCTCCTCAACCATGAGGATCCATGTGACATGCCACATACCACCAGAAACAACATGATGTATACTATCCATTTATGGGTATTGTATATGCATGTGCATTTTCCTTCATGTCCAAATACCTTTATCAATCTTGCGGTCCAAAACCCATGACTAGGGTTGACATCAATGACAACAATCAATCTTCCAACACGTATGATATGGTGACAATCAATAAAGACCAAACAATATATAGTACTTATATAGGAGAAGGAGGCTCCTAAAGATGCAGATCAGAAATATTCAAGATGAAGAAAAGGATGGATACTCAGATATAGTGGATGAGATGCAGGTAACTATAGGTTGCTCTAGTACCGTTCTTATAGATGAAAAGGGAGCAGGTTTATCCAGTATGAAGACAGAAAGAAAGAAATACGTGAAATCAAGAAGGCACCCAAGATATTACAGAAGAAAACTTCAAGGATGATTATTAGAAGCTATCCGTTTGGTGCAAGAGTGAGCCATGTCTCCCAGTTCGAAATGAAGGATCGTGATTTGATGCAGTTAGAAAAGAAGATGGATGGTGCCTAGATATTTTGATCAAGATGAAAGTTATCCAGTAGATGGATGGTGCCCATCAGATGGGTAACATGGTATTATACCATGGAAATATTTTGGACCACAGGAGATTTTTGGATCCCATATCTAGACCTTCGTAGAGAAGGAAGAGACCTTCGTAGAGAAGGAATGAGCAATCCCATAGGTAGACCTTCGTAGAGAGGGAGAAAGAGAAGAGACCTTCGTAGAGAAGGGGAATGATAAATTTTCCAAGGTTGGCCTCTGTCCAAGTGTTGAGTTTTGGATACTCTAGGGACATGCTAGAATACCCTTGTAGAGAGGGGTGTGACCACCCTCATAGAGAGGAATGTGGATGTTTCTCCAAGGGGAAACGGGTAGATACTCTCCTCTTGCCAAGGATTGAGTAGCCTGGAACACAAACCTTGACCATGCGGAATGGTTAGTTGGCTCTTGAGGTTTGTGTCATGATCCTGCGTGCATCATGGAAAGGGAGTCTAGTCTTGACCAGTCTAGAATCTTAGCTTCTCTAGTTCATGTGGGATGACTAGGAGTGAAGCTATGGTAGTAGTCCTCCCCAGTGGATGCGTGAGATAGATGACTACAAGAGAGGGGAGAACATAAAAGGAATGGAAAAACTCATAGAATATATTCTGTGTGAAGATAAGACATCTTCTGCATGAAGATAAAATATCTTCTGTGTGAATATAAGAAAGAAGTATCTTCTACGTGAAGACAAAAGAAAGAAAGAGTATCTTTTGTGTGAAGATAAAGAGAACAAAACTTCTGATGATTTATAGATATGCCAGTCAATGATCATGATGCCAAATGACCAAGTGGATGCCTCCAGTTATCCAGTTAATGATTATTACCCGGTTGATGATGTTAGCCAGTGGATGATGTTATCCAATGGATGTTGCTACCTAGTTGATGTCAACATCCAGTGACCTGTCAAAAGATAAAGAATATACTTCTTGTTAAGAGGGAGTGTTAAAATATTGTGTAACTGCAAAGAATATTCTTATCCCCTTTTGTGGATAAAGATAAAATATATTTATTATTTTCCGCTTTTGTGGATTGATCATGTCGGGTATTGTAAATGACCAAATTCCCTTTTGCGGATTGGTCAAACCCTAATTGTAATAGGCTAAATAAGAAGTCAGCCCAAAAATATATTGAAGAGGCCCCAGAATATATTAAAGGTGGTTATAACCACCCAGAAGAAGAAATCGGCCTTGCCAGTGAAGAGACACTTCCACACGTGCCATAATTGTATAAATAAGAGAGGTCAGCGCCTCATTTAGACACACACTCAGCTCACTCATATAGTGCACAAGTATTGAAGGAAGTTGTAGTTACCAGTTGCTAGAAGAAGGAAGAGAAAGAGAGGTGCATCCTTGGGAGAGGAATTTCTGTGTTGTTTGGTTCATTATATTTGCATTGTATTGGCTATCTATATTAAGAAAGTTTTGTTGGGTTTTCTTCCCCTTGAGGGTTTCCCAGGATAAATGCTTGTGTACTCTTGTGATTATGTTTCTCTCAGTGATCCTATCTATGCTATTGATATCTAGTAAATTGAAAGTAACCTAATAATAGCAGAAACTTTAACACTCTGGAGGGTGAGAAGGGTCTCGAGGGGATGCCATTGATCAAGATGGAGAACATAGCTGAAGAGGTAAGGTTGACTATCCAGGAGACCCAATTGGGTTCAAAACCGAAGGCAAGGAGAGTTGATTTTAAGCAACTCCAACTTAATTTATCAAAGGATTTACAGAGATCCATTTTTAGGAGCATACCTTGGGATTGGTCGAGTGAAGCGAGTGGATTACTTTGTGGGCCAAGATGACACTATCTAGAATTTGTCTTCTCTCCACATATCCTGATTGTTCTGAAGAAATTATGAACGATAATATTGGTTTAAGGCGTGTTGCAATGATCTTCATTAAGAGTTTGTAGATGACATTGCAGAGGGCAATGGACCAGAAGTGCGAAGGGGAGGTAGTGTTGTTTTCTTTGGGTATGAGGGTGAGAAAGGTTGCATTGAGGGCTTTGAGGACCTACCCATATATTCTTGAGTCCTTGATGATTTCCCAAACATCTTCGCAAATGATGCTCTAACAGATGTGGAAGAAATCAGGAGTGAACCCATTTGACCCAGGAGCTTTTCCCAGCGGGGTATCCCTTAGGGATTAATCGACTTCCTCCTGGGTGATCGGTCTCATGAGTTCCTCGTTCTTCTCTTTGGTGACCTCCTTGGGTATTTTATTGAGTATGGAGTCTATTTCTCGTGAGTTATATAATGGGGGTTATGATAGAAGGTTTTTGTAGCAGGAGAGCATTTCCTTTTCTATATCAGCGTGTTGTTGAATTTTCGTTCCTTGATTTGAGACCAGGTGAGTAAAGAGATTTGTTTGGTGTCACTGGACCATGGATATGTGAAAGAATTTGGTGTTTTTCCCCCTCTTTTAACCATTGTATGCGATATTTTTGTCTCCAGATTATTTCTTCTTGTGCCCATATTTCTTCCAACTGGTTGCTTAGTAGAGTCTCCTGATTCTTTAGGGATTCTGTGAGGCCTTGCCACCTGATCTGATGTTGGAGGATTTGCATTTGCTGGTTGAGATTTTCCTGAGTGTGAAAGATATTGTCGAAGGTGGAATTATTCCAGGATTTCAAATGTTGTTTGATATTTTTTAGCCTCTATTGGAATCTATGCATAGGAGTCCCTATTTGTATGGCCACTTCTTCCCACCACAACTTGATGTTCGCTTGGAAGTCTGGGTGTGTCAACGAGAATTTTTCAAAGTAGAAAGGATTTATTTCGGGGGTTCCACTGATGTTAATTGTTAGGAGAATTGACCAGTGGTCCAAACTTAGGGTGTTAATCACCGTGGCATTCCAAGCTAGACCATCCAACATTACGTCTTCTGAAATGAGGAATTGGTCTAGTCTGCTGGAGACATGTTGAGCCCTCAAGTGTCTGTTGGACCATGTGAAAGGTCCATTGTCTGTTCCTACATCTATGAGTTTCAAAAGTCCAATGATGTGGTTGAAATGCTCGCTGTCATTTCCCAAAGTGCATGTGTCCCCCTTTTCTTCCTCTAGACATGTTATCATGTTGAAATCTCCCCCAAGGATCCATCTTTGGGAGCCGATGTGATTGGCTATCCAATCCAAGTGATGGAGGAAGGATTCCTTGTCTCCTGGTCTGGTGGGTCCATAGACATTTGTGATGTAACCAAGTTTGTTCGAGCCAATAAGGCGGAAGGAGGTTGTGATGATCCATTTGGAAGTGAAAAAGTCATCCAACAGAACTGTGGATGGATTCCAAAGCATCACCAGGCCACTAGATGCACACTTGGAATCGAATTCCACGTGATGCGCTTGCTTCCAACATTTTTGAAGAGTGGAAAAAGATTCCTCTCCCGTGCATTTTGTTTCCTGTAGTAAAAGTATGTTTGGCTGATCCTTCTTAATTCTTTTTCGAAGCAAACATTGTTTTCTTTTTGCATTGAGGCCCCTTATATTCCAGGATAACATCTTCATGAGGATGGTGGGGGTTGGAGGGGAGAGAATATGTATGAGATCAGATGTATCTGACCTGAGTTGAAAAGAAAGTTACTGACATCTTGAATGAGTTGATGTTTTGGTTTCCTGCCCCTTTTTTCTCATCTTTTGTGGGTTTGTGTGGATCCTTCGAGGTGCCCTTTTGTATTCTGATATTTGTATTGGCTTTGGATGATCCCCCTGCCGAAGAGTTGAGAAATAATTTATGTACTTTGCGTAGATGGTCTATTGGAATGGTGTACAGTTGTTGCTTGCGGTAAGCTTGCTCCAGGTGTGCAATGTCAATGCTTGCTAACTCTTGATATTCCAGGTCTATGTTTGGGTCTCCTATTTCTGGTCCGAGTGTAGCAAGAAGGGAGGTCTCTGAGGGTGGTGGTTGAGAAGAAGATGGGGTTGGTTGGTTTGGATTCATGGAGCTTTGGCCTTTAGCAGGAGTTTTCAGTGGGTTGGATGAAGAGGAGGAGATATATGTCGGGGTTTGGAGGGCTTCAAAGGAGTTCTTGGTTGGGGGTCCTGGGGGGGCTGAGGGGGTGATTTTTTGGCTTGATGCCTGCATCGACCTGTGACTAGGGTAAAACCATCCTTGAACTTTTCAGAGTCTTCTGGAGAGGGTTTGGTGGGGTTATTTAAAGGGAACTCGCAGAAGAGATGTCCATGCTCGTCGAATTTCCAATAGTGAAAGGGGATGTGCTCATAGTCTAGGGTTTGGGACCATTCGTCATCTTGGTAATCCAAGGTAATGGCTTTGGGGAGAGGTTTGGAGATGTTCAAATAAACACAAATGCGGGCATAAGCAGTGTACCTTCGTTGTCTTATCGCCTCCAAGGCTTTGACGTAGATGTCAATGGTGTTGCCAATTCCTACGAGAATATCTTCCATCCAAAATTCATGTGGGAGTGAGTAGAGTCTCAGCCAGAATGAAGCATGTTTGAATTCTTCCTTTTCAAGGCTGAATCTTTTCGTCCATAAATGAAGGAAAAGGCATGTCGAGTTGTAGAAGTACGCCCCTCCTTCAAAGATTCGGCTTATGTCTTCCAGGTTATGCAAGATGATAATAAAGAAGCCTTTTGATCCATGTTGGAGATCATAGTGGCCCTTGGGCTTCCACCAATGATGAATCCATTTGAATAGGTCATTTTCCAAAGGCCATAGCCCCAAAAATTTCCCTATCAGGGTGAAATCCCTCACGTATTGTTTTTTATCTTCTATTCTTGGAGAGTTGATGATATATTTCAGAGTGATCTGGGCTTGCGGGATACATTTTCATGGTTCCCAAGTGCGATTGGTTTTCGTGTGGTTGGATTATGGATCAATTTCCATTGGCTTTTCCTTCGAAATCTCTTCCTCCCAAATGATCTGTTTCATGCCATCCGGGAGTTCGAAGATCGATCTTTTGGAATGGTTGGAGTTGCTCTCCTTGGCAGTGACAGAACTATAGGAGGGGGGTCGAGAGCCCCCCTTTCTCAGCCTCCATGGCCACAACAACAAGAGAGAGGTGGCACGTGTTGGGTTCAAAGCAGAGAACCCTATTCAAAGATCGTGTTTTCTTGTTTTTCATCATAATGGAAATATTGTTATTATGGTTATTTTGGTTAAATAAAATTCTGGGAATATCACATTGGTTACTGTGTAATACAGTTTTGAAGGCCAGTGAGCAATTTTTCTAAGGAAGCATTAGCTTTGGGTTATTGTTTAGAAACAAAGTATTATTTAAACTTTAAAATTTTTGAACAAAAGGATATTTTGTTTGCAAGTTTACATCAGAGATAGCATGGTTTGATTTTTCATTTGAACAATATCCGTATATTTTCCCCACCATTCTATCATTTTTCGCTTATTACACTCCCTCCATGATCTCGATTTCACTTATTCATCCATGTTCCGTGATATTAATTTTAAAGAGGAGTCTGTGTGGAAATAAAGGGAAGTTAATATAGGAAGGGTTGAGGACTGATATTCTTGATATTTTATATACATAGTTAATTTTTTTATTAATTGTTGAACAATATTCGTATATTGATTCCCCTCCATGATACCATTTTTCACTAATTACACTCCCTCCATATTTCCCATGAACCCTATCATTCTCTGTTCACATGGAAATTAATAAATGATGTGTTATGGATGGATTTGCATGTATCTTGTGTTAATTTTAGAGCCAACTTTTGATTCATGTAAGAAGAGTTTCATGTATGGTTTATTAAGAAACTTCATTACTGACAAACTATTTCTACAGGATGAGCTTTTTCAGTAGAGGTAACAATGGTCGAAATAACAGAGGCAGGAAAAAATGGAATCGAGGCCATAGGAGGCCTAGATTTTCTATCCATTTTCACGCTGACCCGCAAGAATTGAACTAGTTGTTCCAAGCTGGGTTATTTAATTGGGTTGGCCATGGGATACTGGACCTTTGAACAAAAATACCCCCTTTCCATCCTCCTCAGAATATTCCTGACATTCTCGTTCATATACATGTGTCTTTGTAGCCCGAAGTCCCCACAAATGACGGTTGGTAAGAAATTGTCCACCAGCCTGTGTCTCACCATCGTGGTTGGCCCACTGTGTCATTACCTTTACCACCACCAATTAACCCCAATGTTCAAATTGCTCCTTCTGTTTCTCCAGTACAATCCTCGCACGCTAGCAAGAGATTGAAAACCTAGATTCCACAACTTGTGCAAGACAAAGGAAAAGCAACGACCTCCCCCTCTAGTCCATCCACTGACTCCTCCAAATATGTTTCTTCCCTCCTCCAACTCAAGGATGGATGCTCCCATGTGATCAGTGAAATACAACCTCAAAGGTCTAACCAACCAAAGGCCACTCAAGAGAAATCAGTTGGGGACAACAATGAGAAGAGGAAGTATGCCTCGCAAAGCAACAAATATGGGTTTTGAATTCTTTTTTTTTATGATTTTAAGTGATGAGGACAATGTTTAATGGTTTTCAGTATGTTTTAGACAACAAGCCTTATTTTTGGATATTTTGTGGATAATGTGAATATATTCTTTTTGGGATATGATATAAATTATGGCTGATATTTAATATTTAGTTTAAGTGATATCCACGGGAGTTACAAGGGTGTTATATGGTCTAAATGATTATTATTTTTTTATATAGTTTTCATTTGATGGTGACAAGAAGAAATAATGGGAGTCATAAGGGGTCCCACCTATTTAGTCATTATTAATTAAGACCCTTATTTATATATTATTATTATTATTTATTTCTCCTAAACTAATTTGTTAAGTCAATTTTCCTTAACTAAAGAAAGTAGTTGAACTAATTCAACTGATTGAGAAATAATAAAATCTCAATTGGATGAAGAGACAAGGGGAGAATAGAAGGAGAAAGATACAATAATAAGGTTTTCTCTTTAGTTAAATCAGATAGTTTCAGTTTTCATTCATTTATGAGTTCACTTGAAATCCTAATCCTCTTATTGACAATAGGGTCTCACTGTAGACAACAAAGTTCAGGACTAAATTATACTTTTCGGCCGCTTGTTTTAGAGGTTTTGATTCATCCTTGATAGTCTGTGTATTCTTGTTTGTTTGTGAATTAATTTTCATGGTTGATGACAAATATCTTGTAGATTTAAAATGGCAACAGTTTGTGGCAAGCTAATCTGGATCATTGATTTCAGTTTTATTTTGTTGTTGGAGTCTTTTTTTATGGTGCACATCGGAGATATCTAAATTTGACTTTGGTCCACACCCTCGCAGGGGTTTGTAAAGAGAAATACACTTTTGGTATCTCAGAATGAAATAAAATCATATTTATGTTCTGTCTCATACATGTGTTTTCATTTCTTGGTTACTTTTTTCCTTTTGGTCTCCATGTTTACTTTATTGTAAAATCTGTATACATTTCAATAGCTTTGTATAAATTTTATTTCGCATTACAACATATAAAAATTACAAAATCATCCTTAATCCTTGTAATTAATACTCACGGATTGAGTGAATGTTTTTGAGGCTATAAATCCCAAGTGACATTCCCAACTATCTTGTCCTAGCCAGGAAAGATCTCAAAATGATTGAGTAAGGTGTTCCATACCTTTTCCTGAATAGGAGGCACAAATTTGATTGGATATGGATTGTGAATTATTCAACAGTTCATATCTCGAGTTCCATAAGAATAAATCAGGAATCATAGGGATCGTTGGAAATATGGAGTAGTAAGAAATATGTTGGTAGAATCCTTTTCACCAATTTGACCACAGACACACCCAGAAAATTTGAGGAACAAAGAAGATATATATAAACAAGGTCGAAGATATTTCCAATAATTGTGACTCATAGACTTCCTACAAAGAGAATTTGACGACTAAATATTTTTCTTAAATTTTGTTCATAATGTTCACATATTCATTAATGAAGATATATGAGAAATTTGAATTATATGATAAGAAAAAAAAATTAATTCAAAGAGATGTAATTGTTGGCAGTTAAATAATGTGAAAGGCCTTCCTTGTTTTATAAAAGAAATACCATTGAATGAAAGAGAGACTTTTTCCCATTGTAACATCAATGATACTATTATCTCATGGAATAATGAGCAAAAGACACTTTGGGATCATAAATGTTTGCGACTGTAAATGAGACTATTCTACATCTGTTGTTGTTTCATGAGTTTCTTGAATGATTTGTTATATGAACTATTTTTGTACATGTTATTTAATATGCTTATGCATTTATGATTTCTTATAATGGATACATGAATGATGTTGTAGGTGTAATATACAACTAGTTGCGATTCATATCTATAACTTTATCACTTTAACATATTGTTGTTTGTCATGAATTATTTATGTAAGTAGTAATACACTTTTATAATGTATCTATATTTTAAGAAATGCTACTGTAGGATAGGTTAGAAATAGTTAGAATAGATAGTTCTCTTTTTCTTTAATTAGATTAGGTTTAGGATTAGTTCAAATTCTTTTGGGAAGTCAATTGACTTGTCTTCCTCTTTTTCTTCTAATTCTTAGCGGCAACTAGGTCCACATACTGGTCAGAATTTTCCATCCCAAACTAGAGCGAGTCTAATTGGGACTCACCATCAAGAATTTTTCCTTACCTACTTGATATGTCAATTCAATCTATTAATAGAAATGGCTCTAGAAGGAGGGATATATGACAAGATAATCCTATGAAGTATTTCTTGTTAATTCATTTTTTATTATTATAGGATCCTTCCAAAATCTCTTTATGGAGATGTATTTTTGGTTCTATACCTCATCACACTCCTAGAAAGATAGTCAATCTCTTGTTGAAAATTAAATTTAATGGTGAGGGAGAGACATATGCATCTGAACATATCATTCAATTTTGTTTAAATTGTAATTCTCAAAATATTACTCATGAAGGTGTCATATGCAGTTTATTCACTCTTAATTTTGAAGGCTTAGCTAAAAGCTGGTGTGAGACTTTATCAATTGCCTCTATTCACACATGGGAACAATTTATCAGTGAATTTTTGCATGCTTTTGAGAATTATGATTATGATAAATTATGTGAGACAATGCATAACCTTAGGAAAGAAAAAAATGAATCTCCAGAAGACTTTTCTATAAGGTTTATACCTCTTTTATATAGATTTCATTTGGATGATATGACCTCTATCAGTGATTCATTTCTACTTTTGATTTCTCTTTATAATGAACAATACTAGCTAGTCGATGATGAATCCAAGTCATGCCTTAATGCTACTTTACACGTTAATTTGGATTCAAATGAAAATTCACTTTTGATTTAACAATTCACTTTTGGACCTTTCTTGACTTTGGAGGATATGGATCAGAGAGGACATGCTTTTTTGGAACAAGCATATGTATCCTCCCACCTGTTGGGTCTTTTAATCACCTCCCTAATTTCTCAAGAAGATAGTTAGAAATATTGTGCATTTAATTATCAATTTGGGGTTCGCATGGAACTTGTGAACTATCATGCATTGTATATGCAGGAACAAATATTCTTTCTATGTTTTGTAGTCATAGTATCAATTATTACATTTGTGGTCGGAGTATGGACAATTCTCAAGGTATGGAAATGTTCTACATAAATCCACATTTGCACACATTGCAGAAATGAAAGCATACTGACATGAAATTAAATCACTCTAGACATGGTGGGCTCCTCAACTCCATGATTTCAACCACTTGCAGGTATTGTTAAATTAATTGCAGAATTGAAACTCTAAATTAGTTTTGCAGAAATTGAAATTCACACCACGCTTGATGAAAATGAATCACGCGTGCTGAAATAAATTGTTTAACTACTTGTTGGAAAATAAATTAACTAAGTCCTTGAAATTAGAGCCTAATCCTTGACAAGATGATCCATGTCATTACTAAAACCAACAAATATAGTCATTGCATTAAGCACATTTAATCAACGGCATAAAATAATTCAACCCAATATGAAATGTGTTTATTAGAAACAATTGAATAAATGAAATCCAACATAAACACAACCTCACATGAACCAAGAAACTAGTTACAGAATTAAATAAAATAAATCTTACATGAAATTACAAGAAATCAAGCAACCATTTAAGCTACATGACACTATGTTCTAGTGGAGTGGGCCCTACCTCCATAGAATAAAATGTTGGTATTTATTCTACATTAACACTCATTTCATAAATTAATTAAGTTAATCAAAATAAATCAATCTATTACAAACATGCAAAGAAAATAAATCAAATGAATTAATTAAATCACGCAGTGTGGAAATTATAAAACCATAATTAAAATGAAAACACAAATGAATTAATTAAATCACACGTTAATGAAATCATAAAACTATAAAATAAAAACTTACTGAATTATTCCAATGTCATTCAGACATTGCTCTAAGAGTCCTCTCCGAATAATGGAGAGAGTGCTCTCTTTTGTACATAAATTCATTTGAAACTAGAAATAACAAATATCTAAATAAATCCATTTGTGAATTTAATAAATCCATAGTGGTTACAATAATTTCCTAAATAATCAATTGTATCCATGATCCTTGCTAATAATTAGCAATTAATAAATAACTTTCAATATATTTTGCTAATAATTGACAAAGAATAAATAACTCAAAGACATTTTCCCCAAGAATTCCAAGATTCTTGGTCAACCACTCAAACCAATATTTGGTCTTGAAATTGCAAAATTATCTCCATATCTTTGATTTTCTTGGATTAATATTATTGTTGCATAAATCCATAAATGAAAAATATGTGACATCATGGCTCATGGTTACAAAGGATCAAGGTTTCTGGTGTTGGCTCACGGTTTTGATGTCTCAAGGTTGTTTGGACAAGTTGCATAACTATTCAGAGTTGCAGCACGGGAATTGCAACACTATTCAGAGTTGTAGCATGGGAGTAGCAGCGAGTTGCATCAAATCGTGAAAACTGGATTTCTCAAAAACTATGATCTAGGTTGTTGAGATATTTTGAGAATAAGCATATTTGTCTCAATAAATCCTCGTGCAAGAAATATCAAGAACCCACATCGTGAATCTTCATTTGTAGGAGTAACAATAGTGACAACTGGTTTTGCAACAACCACAAACTAAACCACACTTTCAAAGATACATGCATAATATGTTACCTCTCTAATATTTAACCATAATTCATATGAAATACTAAAGAAATGCAATGGAAAACACCTTGGTTCTAAATCTCGCATATAAGCATTAAAATGGATTAATAAGCATTAATATGAGGTTATGGGTAAACAAGAAGGGATGAAAAATAGGGAAAGATGATGTAAAAGGATGACAATTCCATGGCCCAACATCTCCCCCAAACTAAATATGTTGCATGTCCTCATGCAGCACAATACCTTTTATCAACCAAGTTGTAACAACAACATTGTTATAACAAGAGTAACAACAGTAAACCATAACTCATGACATGGTGATATTTTGTGACTTGCTACTGGTTCTTGTGTAATAGTAACATGACTTCCTATTGATGGTTCTTGTGTAATAGTAATATAACTTTCTTGTGTCATTAATTTCGAAACTATTATTGTCCATCGAAAAATGAAAATTGTTGTTGTACATACCCAAACTTATGGATGAAGACATATCTTTATATAGGAATGAATTTTGTTCTTCTGTTGGTTATTGTGGGGTAGCCTATTCCTCTCTAGGTGATGATTTTTGCTCTCCCCCAAACTGAAAAATTTTCTACCAAATGGAAGGATGCAAAAATAATGTTGTTCCAAGAAAGAAATGCACAATAGTCCACCCCCCAAACTAAGGATGTTGCATGTCCTGATGCAGCCCAACGAAGTTGAATGTTGCTTCCATTTTTCAATGCACAATAACCAAAAATGCTCTGATTTCCCAAATGATGGTATTGATAGAATATAACACTTTTTACCTTGAAACTTATTCAAATAATGGATTCAAAAGGTATCCCTCAAGTGAATTTTAGCAATTATGGTAGAGTTGCAACAAAATGAGTTTTAGCAAATAACGAGTTGCAACAAGATGATTTTCAACGGGGAATGAGTTGCAACATAATGAGTTTCAATAGGGAATGATTTGTAGAAGAATGAGTTCCAACAGGGAATGAGTTACAACAAGTTGCAGAAATTTTTTTAAACCATTTTATCACAAAATACAAACTGGGTTTTGGCGAAATTTTGCAGGAATTTTTTTACTATTTTAATGCTTCTCCACACCAAAAATCAGGGCCATCTATTCCATGGATCTCTAGATATAGGAAAAATGGCTAAAGGTGACGATGCTTAATATTTCAAAAATTATGAATTGGGTTGGTGAGAAATTTACTGAGTTTGTTCATTTGACTATAGTTCTTCTCTCCTCCAAATTTCGGGAAAACCCACTTCACGGTTTACAAGATATCATCAATTAAATTTTTGCATAAAAAATGCGAATGAGTGAATATTGAGAAATCACCATGAGCCTATTTTTCTTTTCCTTCGCAGCCCCATCCCATTTTTCCACTGTGAGATCCCATGGAGTGTAAAGAAACCCATATCTCCCCCAAACTAAATACACAACATATCCTCATGTGTCTTCTATGAAAATTGTGTTATGTTCTCTTCTTCTGTTGTTGATTCTCGTGGAGCAACAAAAATACCTTTTCTTCTTATTGCTAGTTCTTACGTGGAAGAAACAAAGTCCTTTATTGTTGGTTCTTGTGGAGCAACAACGATACATTTTCTTCTTATTGTTGGTTCTTGTGTGGTAGCAACAAATTCCTTTACTGCTGGTTCTTTTGTGGAAACAACAAAGCCTTATTTTCCCTTACTACTAGTTCTTGTGTGAAAGCAACAAGGGCTTCTATTGTTGGTTCTTGTGTGGCAACAATAGGGATTTTTCTTACCATGACAACGACGCCAAAAATGTTGGGTCTTTTAATCACCTTCCTAATTTCTCAAGAAGATAGTTAGAAAGACTGTGCATTTAATTATCAATATGGGGTTCGTGTGGAACTTGTGAACTGTCGTGCATTGTATATGTAGGAAGAAATATTGTTTCTATGTGTTGTAGTCATAGTATCAATGATTACATTTGTGGTCAGAATATGGACAATTCCTAAGCTATGGAAAGGTTCTACATAAATACACATTTTCACACATTGCATAAATGAAAGGATACTAATAGGAAGTGGTGGACTCCTTATCTCCTTGCTTTCAACCACCTATAGGTATTGGTAAACTAATTACAAAATCGAAACTCTAAATTACCTTTGCAGAAATCGAAATTCACACCAAACTTGCTGAAAATGAATCACTCGTGCTGAAAGAAATTGATTTACTACTTGTTGGAAAATAAATTAACTAAGTCCTCTAAATCATAGCCTAATCCTTGCCAAGATGATCCATTTCATTACTCAAACTAACAAATATAGTCATTGCATTAAGCACAATTATTCAATGACATAACAGAATGCAACCCAATTTGAAATGTGTTTATTAGAAACAATTGAATAAATGAAATACAACATAAACAAAACCTCGCATGAACGATTTGAACCAAGAAACTAGTTACAAAATAAAATAAAATAAATATTACGTGAAATTACAAGAAGCCAAGAAACCATCTAAGTTACACAACACTCTGTTCTAGTGGAGTGGGCCCTGCCTCCATAGAATAGAGTGCTGGTATTTATTCTACATTAGCACTCATTTCATAAATTAATTAAATTGATTAAGTTAATCAAAAGAAATCAATCTATTACAAATGTGGAAAGAAAACAAATCAAATTAATTAATTAAATCACGTGGTGCAGAAATTATAAAACCATAATTAAAATGAAAACTCAAATGAATTCATTAAATCACACATTAAGGAAATCATAAAATTATAAAATAAAAACTCATTGAATTATTCCATTGTCATTCAGACATTTCTCTAAGAGTCCTCTCCGAACAATGGAGAGAGTGCTCTCTTTTATACATAAATTCAATGGAAACTAGAAATAACAAATATCTAAATAAACCCACTTATGAATTTAATAAATCCATAGTGGTTACAATAATTTCCTAAGTAATGAATAGTTTCAATGATCCTTGCTAACAATTAGAAATTAATAAATAACTTTCAAGATCTTTTGCTAACAATTAGCAAAGAATAAATAACTCAAAGATCTTTTGCCCTAGAATTCCAAGATTCTTGGTCAACCACTCAAACCAATATTTTGTCTTGGAATTGCAAAATTATCTCCATATCTTTGATTTTCTTGGATTAATATTATTGTTGCATAAATCGATAAATAAAAAATATGTGACATCATGGCTCACGGTTCTGACAATTCAAGGTTTATGGTGTTGGCTCATGGTTTCGATGACTCAAGGTTCTTTGGACGAGTTGTGATATTGTTTAGAGTTGCAACATGGGAGTTGCGACACTATTCAAAGTTGCAGCATGGGAGTAGCGGTGAGTTGCAGCAAATCGTGAAAACTTGATTTCTCACAAAGTATGATCTGGGTTGTTGAGATATTTTGAGAATAAACATATTTTGACTCAATAAATCCTGTGCAAGAAATCTCAAGAACCCACATCGTGAATTTTCATTTGTAGAAGTAACAATAGTGACAACTAGTTCTGCAACAATCATAAACTAAACCACCTTTTCAAAGATACATTCATAGTATGTTACCTACCTAATATTTAAACATAATTCATATGAAATACTAAAGAAATGCAATGGAAAACACCTTGGTTCTAAATCCTGCATATATGCATCAAAATGGATTAATAAGCATTAATACGAGGTTATGGATAAGCAATAAGGGTTTAAAAATAGGGAAAGATGATGTAAAAGGATGACAATTCCATGGCCCAACACCACCATTCCATTCCCCCCTTTTTTCTTAGTCCTGGCAAAGAACCCTCTTGTGTAGAAAATTCAAGTTCATATTTTTTTGTAGTTGACATAGAGGAATGATGTTTTGTTGATAATGAGACACTTTGAGTCACATTGTTGGTTATGTCAAGTTTTGATTGTCCTATTCTATCCAAGGATGATTTTAGGGGTGAAATTTCACTCATGAGAGAAATTAAGAGGACTCCAAAATTTTATTAGGCGAATTTTTTGTATTAGAGTGATTTTTTAAAACTTATATCCATAGCCCCTAATTTATTTTAAAAGAAAATTCCTAATGAGGGTTAGCCCATGTTTCTATGAGTGAGTGAAATATATATGTATCACTATTGAAATTTGGAGCTGCAAGCTTCCAACCGTCCCATTTCTAGAAATCTTTGAATTTATGTTACATATTTGCCCTCCATTTCTAGAAATATGGGAATTTATGGTACATATTTTCCCTCCCTTTTGGTAAAATCAAGGTTTATGGTTTAATTCACCCCAATTTTTTGGTATGGGCACTGGGCAGTTACAATCTTCTGTTTGCCCGATTTCCAAAGAACAAGGGGATTTTGGGGAGAAACTTGGCCCTCCCATATGGTATAAATCGCATGGGATCTACCCATATGTGAATTAAGTTCAAATCCAAGCATTATGATGCATGTTTTGTATTGTATATTCCTAGGTGTTGATTATTTGGGTTGGTTGTCATTGATGTCAACCCTTGAAGAAAGTCTGGTAGTGAATTCCGATAGCATAAAGGTTTAGGTAATGGACCCAAGTTTGTTTTATGCATAATGGTATGAGTTTTAATATATTTGAAGGTAAGATTATTCTATATGGATAGTACATGTCATTCCATTTCCGATGGTATGTGGAATGTCACATAACTCCTCACGGTTAACGAGTTATGGCCATGTGAAGTTGGAGAACCCTCATGAGTCATCTAGAAGCCCCAAAAGGTCAAAGTAGTCAAAGTGGTTGCAAAGAAGAAATTATTTAAATAATAAAGTGAAGTGATAAGTGTAATCTAAGTCAAAGTGGATAAAAAATAAATTAATTAAATAATAAAGTTAATGGAGAAATTACTAAGTGGACAAGTGGTTAGAAGTGGGTTAGCCCTAAAATAAGGAAAGTGGTTTAAGAGATTTTAGAAGGTAAATAATAAAGTGAAGTGATGAGTGTACTATAAGTGAAAGTGGATACAAAATAAATTATTTAAATAATAAAGTTAATCGAGCAATTACTAAGTGGACTAGTGGTTAGAAATGGGTTAGCCCTAAAGTAAGGAAAGTGGTTTAAGATGGTTAGAAGGTAACCCCTTGAGGAAGCTACATAAAAGTATAAATAAGAGGCAAGGGTCTCTCATTTAATTACACTTGAGGATGTTGAATATATACAAGTGACTGAGGTAACCAAATGATATCTCAGCAAAATTTCAGAGGGAAGGTGAAGTAAAGAAGGCCGAAATTCAATGGAGGGTAAATTCTTTTGATGATGCTTTCTAAGGTATGTTATTTACAGGTCATCTCACCATTTTCACATTAACGTTTTTTCTAGAATGATTCAGACCACAAAATCTGGAGGTCATTGAGGAAACATATCCAAGTATCGGTGATAAAAATTTCAGCTTGTGGGTCGTTGTATTTTTGGAGTTACACTCCATGGAAAATAGGGTTTGTGGCTAGTCCTGAAACTAGTGTAAAACATGTGTTTCAGGTAAAAATGTCATAACTTCTTCATAACATATCCAAATTAAGTAAGACCAAATGTGTTGGTTAGAGTACAGTCTGTAGTATGTTTATTACTATTTTCATATCTATACAACAAATATTTAGTGCGGGGAATTCTCTACAAGTTCGATCTCTAGAATAAGCCATAATTTAGCAAGGTATGTCATTTTTTCTATAACTCCTTTTCTGGGAGGTTCCAAAAAGTCAAACCTAGAGAAATTGTAGACAAGACACTGAATAATGTTGTGTACTATTTTTATACCTTTATTGATTACATGTACATAGTTATGATTATTGCAAGTTAGGATTGTTGACTAATCCATAACTAGTCATGTGAGACTAAAGTAAAATTTGATGAAAATGCTAGTCTCTTGTTAAGGAAGGTTTGCAGGTATGTGATCATATACACTAGGTATGTTATAGAGTTAAAAATCATATTTGGATGATGAAATTGATGAGGGATTTTGGTTGAGGTATGTTACAAATAGAGGTTGTATAACAGTGAGGTTGTGGCACATGGTTTGATGTAATGGTTTATGGAATTTGGTTATCGATAGTGTGATGTATTGCTAGAGAACTTTTGATGGTTATATTGGTATATGGTTTAGGTACATGTTGGGTACATGGTTGAGACAAGTAGTTGATGAGTTGGCACATACATGATGTGTATAGTTGACGATGTTGGTACATCTTGATGAGTTGATGTAGGAAGATCGCCTTCAAAGTCAAAACGCAAGCATGGAGGCAAAGGAACGACATCTCAACAAATGACATAATTTCAAATCGGAAATTAACTCAAAATTAAATCGGGTTGTTGAGATATTTTGTAAACAAAATTTTAAATATGTAACTTGTTTGTAAAGTCTTACAGACTGTAAGGGATTGCAGATATGCAGTGTTGACTCTATCTGGCAATAACTGGTAGTTATTGTAATAGGATAAAGTAGATAACAACTTTGAATTGATGGGATAGATTTTAGAAAGGAGGAGAGAGCTTGTGAAGCCAGTCCTTAGATAGTTTTTTCATTGTTGTATTGTAACAGATAGACAAAGTAGAGAGAATGAGATAGAGATCAGAGAGATCGGTAGAGAAGAGTAGAGTAGAAGAAACATTTTGTAATTTGTTTTCTTGAATGAATAGAACACACATAATTGTCCCAAATCGTTGGACTATGTTCATTTAATGTATTGATGAATGAATGTTATATTCTGTGTATGCGATTTATTTCAATTCGTTCATGTATGATTGTTCGAGAGATTGACTATTTGAAGTTTTGACAAAATTGGATGAGTTTCAATTTTTCTCTTATGACACTTGTCTGCAAGGTGTGCATCTCGAACGCAAGGAGTGTGTCGACTAAGTCCTGGACTTACTTAGAGAAGTTTAGAGAGGAAAAGAGAAACTTATACCAGGTGCAAGGTGTGCACAACTTCAAGGAGCGACCAAGCTTTGAAGAACTAGCGCAGAAGAACGCCAAGTGGGCGAGAATAATTTCTTTCCAAGAAATCCTTCGATTTGAGTTATCGAAATACCGATAACGCAAGGTGTGTGTGGGAGATAGAAATCATTTCAAGGACAGAAGCTCAGAAGAGATAATACTTTTCTTGAGTGTTGATGAGATCCCAAAGTTAGACTCATAGAAAGAAAAAAGGTTCGAAACCTTTGAAGATTGATAAATATTCCAAGCGGGGAGATATTAGAAGCTCAAGAGGAGGAGCAACCGTGATCGTTGGATCGCAGTGAAGAGGATCAACATTCATTGGATCAGAGGAAGGTGAAAGAGACTTATCACTTCACAGTATAGAGGAGAGAGAACCTATCGGAGTCAAACTTTTAGGTTTTCGAAGTCTGAAGAGACGAACCCCCAAAGTAGAATCTCAGTGGTTCGATCACAGAAACAGATCTGAGCCATCAGATCGTTCAGGGAAAGGATCAATAATTGGATCATTAGAAAGGATCTTGACCATCATATACTATGAAGTCTTGGAGGAAGTAAGTTTGAAACTTGAAACACCCGAAGCGCGGAGAGTCGAAGGGCCGGAGCGAATCTGGATCATTGGTCCAAGAGGATACGTGTCGATAGGTCAGAAGATCTAGAGGAAGGTGGAGGTTGAAGCATTGAAACATCCGAAGCCAGAATACCCAAAGAGATGAGAACCGTCGATATGTGAGGAGACACTTGGAAGCAAATCTCGAGCTCCGAGAGAGTTGAAGTGGTTTTTTTAGCTGAGAACTGAGATTGTCGGAGTGTGAAGACCCAAATACCCGAAGTAAGATCTGAACCGTGAGATCTAAGGGAGACGTGGCGTGAATTCATGAAGTCCGGGTAAGGTCCTAAAGTGGTTCATAGCCGTTGGATTCAGAGGAGACGTGGTGCACATCTATGAGCTCCGGGTAAATACCTGAAGTAATCCTCGATCCTTATATCATGAGGACACACATTAGTGGATCACAGACTCCGAGTAAAAGCCATCAGGGAAAAGGAAGTTTGATATTTGAGATCTCAGAAGTCCGGAGACCCGAAGGAGATCTCAACCGTCGATTGAGAAGAGGGTCATAGGACTGTTGATCTGAGTAGAAAGGTCAAACATCCGAAGTAGGAGTAGAACCATTGATCAAGTAGGATAGGTTCCAACAGATCATGAGTTCTGGAAGATTTGAGTACAAAAGAGAGTTGGATTTGAGATTTCAAAACCCTGAAGTCTGGAGTTGCAAAAGAGATCGTAGTCGTTGATTGAAGGAGGGGAAGATCTAGTCCGTAGATTTGAAGGGCACAGTTATGAACCGTTGATTTAGAGGTTTTCATCAAGATCGCAAGATCGATTATCTCATAGCATTGTGGGAACAAGAGTTGCACAGAGTTTAAAATATTTAGGGCGGGCCACAATTCAAACAATGGTTTCATCAGGAGGACACATGGAAGCTTGAGGATAATTGCGGGCCCAAAATTAGTTTGACTCCAAACCGCTTGTGGGTGCACCCACAATCATGTGATCATAGCTCAAGGTCACATTCAAGAGAGGGATTATCTGAAAAGGAGCTATCGCTCATCACTCTGAGATTTCGCAGAAGAGAAAAAGAGAAGGTTGTGGGTTCTATCGAACCCACCAAGAAGCTGAAAGGGCTTGTGTCTTAATACAGAAGGAAACAATTAAGGTTTCAAAGAGTCATCAGACTCAAGAATCAAAGATCCTTTGACTGGGAGGTCGTGCAGCCCTAGGGGGAGTAGGGGGGATGCATCAGGTGGTATCAGAGATAATTTTGAGTTTTTTTGTAGACAACAGACAAAAGGAGAAAGGAGGTAAGTTTATACCATTTGTGGTATCAATAATTTGATTTATGTTTGTAGGTGACGCAGTGAAATCATGCCACCAAGAAGGCGTAGAGTGAATGCAGAAATGGAAGAGTAAATGAGGAGACTCTGAATGAGATTGAATGCCATGGAAACAATGCATAGAAGAGAACCAGATGCTGGAGATATTAGTGAAGCTGAGAGTGAAGAAATAGAGGCTGAATAAAATGTAGCAGAGGATGCTGCACAAGACCGCTTGATAAAAGTTGTTTCAAAAATAGGAGCCAGAGAGAGAATAGAGGTACCGATATATGAAGGCAATTTAGAAGTTGAATAATTGTTAGATTGGGTACGTGCTATGGAAAAAAAATTTGATTATGAAGATATCGAAGAAGACAATATGGTGAAGCATGTAGTGACAAGACTGAAAGGTCATGCAGCGCTATGGTGGGATGAACTACAAGCCGAACGTAGGAGAAATGGTAAGCCGAAAATTTAAAAACTGGGATAGGATGGTAGCTAAGATGAAAGCCAAATTTATCCCAAAGAATTACCAAATTAATCTTTTCAGAAGATTGTAGAACCTGATACAGAAAGGTTTATCAGTGAAGTAGTACACCGAAGAATTTTACAGACTAAACATCAGGACTGGACATAAGGAAAATGAACATGAAAAGACAACTAGATATATCAATGGGCTGAGATATGAAATACAAGAGGAGATCAGCATGATGTCGGTTAGTACAGTCGAGGATGCTTATTAAGAAGCCTTGAAAGCTAAAGAAAAATTGGCCAAGAAGCAAAGCCAACGAAGCAGAGGAGGAAACTCAAGCAGAGGTAAGGGAACTACTAGAGAGAAGTTCCAGAAGCAGAAGCATGAAGATGACAAACAACATAGTCACCATGAGAAGGGTGGAAGTTCTAAAGAAGGACAACATGGAGGAATAAGATCTTTTTTCAGAGGAAGAGGATGAGGAAGAGGTAGAGGAGGCGTAATTAGATGCTATACCCGTGAAAAACAAGGGCACAAGTCTTGGGAATGTCTCGAGAGAAAGAACGAAGGAGGAGGTGAAGCACACATCGTTGAAGCACAGAAGCATGTGGAATAAAAATCAACAGAAGGAGGAAGGAACCTTATGATGAGGAAAATTCTTCTTAAACCAGAAAAGGAACTGGAGGAACCAGTTCAACGAACAAGTCTGTTCAGAACTGCTTGCAAGGAGAAAGACATAGTTTGCAAGGTGATCATAGATAGTGGGAACATTGATAATCTAGTATCCACAGAGATGGTGGAGAAGTTGGAGCTGAAGACAATTGCACATCCAAACCCATAAAAGGTATCGTGGTTGCAGAAAGGAAATCAAGTAATGGTAAGTCAACAATGCCAAGTTGAATTTAAAATAGGAGGTTATAGGGATGAAATATTATGTGATGTAATTCCTATGGATTTCTGTCATATTTTATTGGGGAGACCATGGAAGTTTGACAGAAAAGTTATTCATGATGGGAGAAAGAATACTTATACCCTAGAAAAAATGGTAGAACACATATGTTGTTACCAATCGAAGACAAAGAGAAAAAGAGGGAAGCTAGTTCAAGTATACTTCTCATGAGTGGGAAGGAACTCTTGAAAGAAGTCGAGGAGAAAGAAATGCAGTTTGTTATAGTGAGGAAGCCTAGAGTTATCCTTACAAATACTTCTGTGGAATATTTCCACATAGAAATCTAGGAATTGTTAGAAAACTTTGCTAACATAGCAGTGGATGAGTTACCTCACTCATTTCCACCCATCATGAGTATAATCCATCATATTGACCTTATTCTAGGAACTAGTTTGCCAAACAAAGCAGCTTATAGGTTGACACCTAGAGAGAACGAGGAATTCAAAAATCAAGTCCAAGAGTTGTTGGATAAAGGTTTAGTCAGGGAAATCCTAAGCCCATGTGCAGTACCAACTGTGTTAAGTCCAAAGAAAGGTGGGGGATGGAGGATGTGTACAGATTCCTGAGACATCAACAAGATAACCATTAGGTACAGATTCTCTTTACCAAGGATGGATGATTTGATGGACTATTTGAGTGGAGCGAGCTATTTTTCCAAGATAGACTTGAAAAGTGGATATCATCAAATAAGGATGAGAGAGGGAGATGAAAGGAAAAAAACATTCAAGACAAATGAATGATTGTTTGAATGGTTGGTCATGTCGTTTGGGTTGACAAATGCACCAAGCACATTTATGAGGTTAATTAATGAAGTGTTGAAAGACTTCATTGGGAATTTTTTTATAGTATATCTGGATGACATACTAATATTCAGTAAGATGAAGGGAGAACACTTAAGACATTTGACATCAGTGATGGAAAAGTTGCAACAAGAGAAGTTGTTGATAAATTTGAAGAAAATTTCTTTATTGAAGAAGGAAATCATATATTTGGGTTTCGTTATCTCTTCAAATGAATTCTAGATGGATCCAAAAAAGGTAAGAGCAATCAAAGAATGGCCATCGCCAAGCAACATATTTGAGGTAAGAAGTTTTATGGGTTAGCAAGATTTTATAGAAAGTTTATCAAAAATTTCAGTGGTATATGTGCACCCATGCTAGAAACTGTGAAGAAGAAACACAAGTCCTTTAGTTGGACAGAGGAAGATGAAAAAGGTTTCAAACTGTTGAAGGAGAAGATCAAAGAACAACCAATTCTGGTCTTGACATATTTTGGAAAAAATATTTTAGGTGAGATGTGATGCAAGTGGATTAGCTATTGGAGCAGTCTTGAGTCAAGACAATAGGCTAGTTGCTTATTTCAGTGAGAAACTGAATGACGACAAGAAGAATTATTCCCCATATGACAAATAATTTTATGTAGTGATTCAAGATTTGAAGAAGTGGAGACACTATCTAATTCCCAAAGAATTTGTCTTGTACAGGGATAATCAAGCTTTGCAATTTATTACTAAGAAAGAAAAGTTGAATCAAAAACATGCAAAATGGGTAGAATTTATGAAAAAAATTACTTTTGTTATTAAGGACATTGTTGGAACTGCTAACAAAGTTGCAGATGCTTTGAGCAGGAGGAGTTTGATTGTACAGGAATTCCAAGTGGATACCTTAGGCTTTCAACACCTCAAGATATGTATAAAGAAGACGCATATTTTAAGGAGGCTTATGAGGCATGAAAGAATCCTTTATTGGGAGACAGAAGCCCATGGATTGAATATTTGATCCAAGATGGATTATTGTTCAAAGGAAGCTAATTATGCATTCTGAAATGCTCAATGAGAGAAAATTTGTTGAAGAATAAACACAACGGAGGTTTAGCTCGACATTTTGGTCACGATAAGACATTTGCACAACTGAGTAATTCATATTATTGGTCGAGCATGAGAGAAGAGGTGAATTTTTTTTTAAAAAAATGCAGAATTTGTCAATATGCCAAAGGAAGACAATAGAACTCTGGTTTGTATCAAACATTACCAATTCCATAAAGGCCATGGGATGCAATCAGTATGGATTTTTTTTAGGATTACCTAGAACTCAAAAGCGATCCCATATTTGTTGTGGTGGAGAGATTTTAAAAAATGGCACATTTCATACCATGCCAGAAGACAAATGATGCTACACACATAGCTAATTTGTTTTTCAGAGAAGTGGTGAGACTACATGGATTGTCGAGGAGAATAGTCTCAAACAGGGACACCAAATTTGTAGGACACTTTTGGAGGACTCTATGGAAGAGGCTGGGGATGAACTTGTCATTTAGTTCAGCATATCACCCTCAGACAGATGGACAGACTGAAGTAGTAAACAGAAGTCTCAAAAACTTGTTAAGAAGTTTATTCACTGAGCAAGGTCGACAATGGGATCAGATTCTGGCACAATCAAAATTTGCATTCAACAATTCAGTGAACATGAGCACATAAAAAAGTCCATTTGAAATTGTGTATGGTATATAGCCAAGAGGGATTACGGAGTTGAGAGATCTAAATCAAGATGAATTCAAAAGTGTTGGAGCAGAGGATTTTGCAGCAGAAATGCAGAAACTCCATGACAGAGTCAGAGAATAGCTGCAGAACAACAGCCAGAAATACAAGAGCAGAGTTGATCAAAAGAGGAGAGAAGTTCAATTCGAAGTTGGAGATGAATTTTTAGCTCATTTGAGAAAAGAAAGGTTTTAAAGGGGAACGTATAAAAAATTGAAGATGAAGAAGATAGGACCATGCAAGATTCTCAGGAAATTCACAGCCAATTCTTACGAGATTGAGTTGCCAGACAATGTTGGGATATCGTCGATATTCAATGTTGCAGACCTGTATCCTTATAGGAGAGATGAAGCAGGAGAATCAGACGATCAAAAAGAAATTTAGTGGGAAGAGAAATTTCTCACAACAGAAAAACTTTAGATGGAGAAAATCATTGAACATAGGGATGGAAATAAAATGAGGAGGAAGACATATCCTGAATACCTAGTGAAGTGGAAAGATCATCCAATGGAAGATGCAAGTTGGGTTATAGAACTTGATATTTTGAAGCATGGAAAAACAGTGCAGGAGCTCATGGACAGGAGTCCATGAAATTTTTTAACCAGAGGAGTATGATGCAGGACCATCACCTTCAAAGTCAAAATGAAAGCGTGGAGGTAAAGGAACAACATCTCAGCAAATGACATAATTTCAAATCGAAAATTAACTCAAAATTAAATCAAGTTGTTGAGATATTTTGTAAACAACATTTTAAATATGTAACTTGTTTGTAAAGTCTTACAAACTGTAAGGGATTGCATATATGGAGTGTTGACTCTATCTGGAAATAACTGGTAGTTATTGTAATAGGACAAAGTAGGTAACAACTTTAAATTGATAGGATCGATTTCAGACAGGACGAGAGAGCTCGTGGAGCTAGTCCTTAGATAGGTTTTTCATTGTTGTATTGTAACAGATAGACAAAGTAGAGATAATGAGATAGATATTAGAGAGATCGGTAGCGCAGAGTAGAGTAGAAGAAACATTTTGTAATTTGTTTTCATGAATGAATAGAACAGACAGAATTGTCCCAAATCCTTGGACCGTGTTCATTTGATGTATTGATGAATGAATGTTATATTCTATGTATGTGATTTATTTCAATTCGTTTATGTATGGTTGTTCAAGAGATTGACTATATGAAGTTGTGACAAAAATGGATGAGTTTCAATTGTTTCTCTTATGAAACTCGTATGCAAGGTGTGCATCTCGAACGCAAGGAGTGCATCGACTGAGTCCCGGAGTGACTCAGAGAAGTTCAGAGAGGACAAGAGAAACTTAGAACAGGTGCAAGGTGTGCACAACATCAAGGAGAAACCAAGCTTTGAAGAACCAGCGCAGAATAATGCCAGGTGGGCGAGAAGCATTTCTTTCCAAGAAATCCTTCGATTTGAGTTATCGAAATCTCGAGAACGCAAGGTGTGTGTGGGAGATCGAAATCCTTTCAAGGACATAAGCTTAGAAGAGATAAGAATTTTCCCGAGTGTTGATGAGATCCCAGAGTTGGACTCGTAGAAAGAACAATGGTTTGAAAACTTTGAAGATTGATAACTCTTCCAAGTAGGGAGATATCAAAATCTTAAGAGGAGGAGCGACCATGATCATTGGATCGCAGTGAGAAGGATTGACAGTCATCGGATCAAAGGAAGGTGCAAGAGCCTTAGAAATTCACAACATAGAGGAGAGAGAACTTATCAGGTTCGAACTTTGAGGTTTCCAAAGTCCGAAGAGCCAAACCCTCAAAGTATAATCTCAGTCGTCCGATCACAAAAAAATATTTGAGCCATCAGATTGTTCAGGGAAAGGATCAAGCGTCAGATTGTTAGAGAGGATATGGATCATCATATACTATGAAGTTCGAGAGGAATCAAGTTTGAAACTTGAAATACTCGAAGCGTGGAGAGCCGAAGGGCCGAAGCGAATCTTAATCGTTGATCCAGGAGGATACGTGTCCATAGGTTGGAATATCCAAAGGAAGGAAGAGGTTGAAGCATTGAAACATCCGAAGCCTGAATACCTGAAGAGATGAGAACCACCGATCTGTGAGGAGACACTTGGCAACAAATCTCAAGCTCCGAGAGATTTGAAGTGGGTTTTTTAGTTGAGAACTGAGATCGTTAGAGTGAAAAGACCCGAAGTAAGATCTGGACCATGAGATCTAAGGGAGACATGGCATGAATCCGTGAACTCCGGTTAAGGTCTCAAAGTGTTTCATAGACATTGGATTCATAGGATGCGTGGTGCACATCTGTGAGCTCCAGGTAAATACCCGAAGTAATCCTCGATCATTAGATCAGGAGGACATGCTTCAGTGGATCACAGACTCCGGATAAAATCCATTGGGGAAAAGGAAGTTTGAGATTTGAGATCTTAGAAGTCTGGAGACCCGAAGGAGATCTCAACCATCGATCGAGAAGAGGGTCGAAGGACCGTTGATCTGAGTAGAAAGGTCAAACATCCGAAGTGGGAGTAGAACCATTTATCGAGTGGGACAGGTGCCAACAGATCATGAGTTTCAGAAGATTTGAGTATGGAAGAGAGTTGGGTTTGAGATTTCAAAACCCCAAAGTCCAGAGTTGGGAAAGAGATCACAACCGTTGATTGAAGGAGGGGAAGATCTAGTCTGTATATTTGAAGGGTGCATATCTGAACCGTCGATTCAGATATTATTGTCAATATCGTGAGATCAACGATCCCGTAGCATTGTGTGAACATGAGTTGCGTGGAGTTTAAAATATTGAGGTCGAGCTACAATTCAAACCATGGTTTCGTCAGGAGGACACGTGGAAGCTTGAGGATAATTGTGGGCCCAAAAGTAGTTTAACTCCAAACTGCTTGTGGGTGCGCCCGCAATCGCATGGTCATAGCCCAAGGTCACATTCAAGAGAGGGCTAATCTGAAAAGGAGTCATTTCTCAACACTCTGATATTTCTCAACAGAGCGAAATGGAAGGTCACGGGTTCTATTGTACCTGCACCAAGAAGTCGAAAGGGCCTGTGTCTTGATATAGAAGGAAACCATTAAGGTTTCAGAGAGTCATAAGACTCAATAATAAGAGATCCTTTGACCGGGAGGTCACGCAGCCTTACAGGAAGTAGGGGGGTTGCATCATGAGTCATAGTTAATGTGTATTTGATGCATGATTGGTACATATTTGGTGCATGATTGATGCACTCGTTGATGGTACAAGTTATTTGTATAGGTTTGGTGCATGGTTGATGCATTTTTTTATGGTACAGGTTGATGTATGGTACATGTTGGCACAGGTTGTTTGGTGCAGGTTATTTGGCATAGGTTTACAACATTATATCTCACATTGATAGTGTGATAGTGGTTCCATAATTATACTTATATTTCAGGGTGGTTGGATGGGGAATGGACAGGTGGTTGTATCCACCTTTCGGTTGTAGCCGGAGAACATAGGGGGTTGTAGCCTCCTTCTATTTGTATCCAAATAATTGGGGATTTGAATCTTCCCTCAAGTTGTAGCCTGATAAACTAGGGGGTTGGAGCTTCCTTCCAGTTGCAGCTGGAAAACAAAGGAAGTTGGTGCTTCCAATGAATGTAATTCTTAAAGACATATAAGAAAAAACATTCAGTGGTTTTCTCTCGCTTTGGGTTTCCACGTAAAAACACTGGTGTACTGTGTATGTGTATGATTGTTCATTTTTTCATTGTTTAGTTACTCTACAACTATTGGATGATAATGCTACATTGATACAACACTTGCATTTTATGGTTAAAAATGATTAAATTTCTCTATTACCGATTCGCCCCCCCCTCTCAGTAATCCAACAATTAGTATCAGAGTCGGTTCCTTCAAGAAACAGTTTAACCACCGGAAGGAGATCATGGATTATTCTGAGAATGTATTACCATTGTTTAATGGTCGTAATGGTTTAAAGTATGAGTTATGGAGTGGAAGGAGAAAGTATTTTTACAGGCACAGGGGTATTATATTTGGCTATCAGTTCAAAAAGGGAAAAGATTGCAGCCAAGAAGGAAGTGAAGAAGAATAACAAAATAACAATGGATTTCATCTGGGAAGAATTACCTAATCCGGTAAGAGAAAAGGTTGGTAAATGTTCATCAACCAAAAAAGTTTGGGATAATTTACATGATGTATATTCTTCACCCATTGCAGATTCAGAAAATGCCAAAAAATATGTAGGTACAGATCAAGAAGAAATATGTTCACCATGTCAAACATATTCAAAAGATGAAGAGTGCATAATCAACAAAGGTATGATGTTTTTCTTTAATTGTGAAAAACGTGGACAACTTGAAATAGAATTCCATGAAGGAAATGAGACAAAAAAACTAGTTGAAAAAGAAGACAATTATGAAGCAGAATTGATTAGTGCTTTGTTGGACAACTGAGAGGGGGGGGTGAATCAGTTGTTTCCGTGCTTAAACAATTATGGTTCTTTTGAAATTTTTGTAGAGACTTTGAATGATAATCACAATAATGCAGGGAAATAAACAATGGCACTTTCAGCATCA
This sequence comes from Picea sitchensis, assembly GCA_010110895.2. Lineage (NCBI taxonomy): Eukaryota > Viridiplantae > Streptophyta > Pinopsida > Pinales > Pinaceae > Picea > Picea sitchensis. The sequence continues at coordinate 193,637 of SNQJ01S0011264.1, read as the reverse complement.
TTCACATATATGAGAAACACAGAGACAGATATTTACCGAGGAAACCCATGCAGGATAAAAAACTCTTTTCTTTTATATGATAAGTAATGGTTACATTCTTTACAGTATCATACATATGAGCACCAACTCATAATGAGTCTACAACCTCAGCTTTGCAAGCTGCAACTTGCTGAGAGCACCAACTCTATGTTTTCTCTAGCACCAACTAGAAGGAAGCACCGACTCCTTGGTTTTTCTAGCACCAACTAGAAGGAAGGACCAACTCTCTGTGTTCAAGCACCCACTTGAACCTCTTAGGACAACAGTCTTCCCTAGCACCTCCCAACCACCCTGAAATATAAATCTTTGCTACTGAATTTATTACAGTGATATGATGTTCGATGATGGCCTACCTGACTTATCACTGTTCTGCTCCACTTCATTGCTCTATCTCCCTTATTGCCTTTCTGCTTAGATCATTTGCACTGTCTGTTCTCCTACTTTTTAAGATCTGTGCGCCATACCCATTCTCTTCATAGATCCTCTTCTTTTTAATTCAGCTGATGCACTCTTATTCTTGTTCACACATGAATCACCACAGCAAACTCCAATAGCAACTGCAAATTCCCACAACAACAACAACAACGTAATCTCTTCTCTGTACCGTGTATTTATTGCTTTTGTGTACCTTGTGCATGCAATGTTCTCCATTCCTCTGCATGCTTCAATCGTGTCAATCTTATCCACCTCTCGAGTGCTCTACGAGATCAACATCGTAACTCTTCAGCTTCTCTAGTTGAAACCATTAATGGTTTCTGGCAGTTTCACTGTTGTATGCAACAATAGCCCTGCGATCAATACTTGATTAAACGGTTCAGATCAAATCGGGATTTCATATATCGCGATTTCGGCACTCTCGGCGTTCGTAGTCTTAGTCACTTACAAATCTCGTGACCAAGGGTTGTGACCACAGCCTTATGTCTCTCTATCGGGGTTTCAGTCTTTCCCGAGCTTTAGCCCCTTCCGGCTACACAATGGTCCATGTGACATGCGATCACATGACCTTGGTCTTATTACTCCATCGAAGTTTCGGCACTTGCGATGACATAATGTTTATGTCCACGGGATTTGCGATTTCCCGATTCGCGATGCGCTTCAGCCCTCCTGGATGAGCCCTGGTCCACGTGACTGTTACCCGTGACCGCACCCTTATCCCGTCGGGGCTACGGGGTTTGTGATACCAAGATGCACAAGTCAACGGGACTCTCGGTATGCTGAATCCCGATGTGCTCCTTATCTCTGACAACTGGCCTTCACTATGCCACCGTCCTCCTTCGCTGCTGTGCTGACAGTTGTCCCCCACTCATCGGGGTTTCACGGATTGCGATTCTGTCTTGCACAAAACTCTTGTCAACAGGATCCCCGATTTCCCGATGAACAAAATGTCGATCAATGATTTTTCTGTCGGGCCTCTTCCCGATGGCACCGATCTCATGCCACGCGTCCTTCCAGATGGACGGTCCCGATTCCTCTAGGATTTCGAGACTTTTGATGTCTTGTTTCCTTCGACCTCAAGAACTCCGATTTCCCGATGGCCAATATGCCGACAGAGCCTTGATCTTCGACATCTGTCCCTCAGATTGTCGGTCCCAATCCCTCTGGGATTTTGAGACTTTCGATGTCAAGTGACTTTGTCATTTCAAAGTCCCGATCACCGATGCCTCTGCTGACGTCACACGTGGTTTGACACGTGTTAAAAACTACCACGTGTCACTTTGATTCATTACCCATATGTGCCTGAATTGTTGAATCAGTCTGACACTTGTCACTACCTGGTTGTGCCACGTGTCGCTTAGCTGACGTGGTCTGTTGACGTGGGTCGAGTCGATGGTCTAGATAATATCTTGATCTGACGGTTCAGGTTCAGTCGGGATTTCACTCATCGCGATTTTGGGGTTTGTGATGTCAATGAACTTTGACATATCCAACTCGCGATTCTCGAAACTTTGATGGCTAGGCTCCTGGTCCATATGACCATTATCCCCATGACCGCAGCCAAACCTCCTTGTACTTTAAATACCATGCAGGTTCTCCTCGATCCTACGGTGGTCGGGTCCTGCACTTGGATCTAACGTCTGAGATCTGTCCTCCTTTTCAGTGCACTTTTCTTGTCTATAATCAGATCTGACGGTCGACGTTCTGTCGGGATTTCACCTTGGCATTTCCTGATGGTAAATCTCGTGCAGCTCTGGTCCGATCTGACGGCTGACGGGATTTCTGACCAACGGTTGTGGATATCTGTCTTCCTTCTCCTCCGATGTGGATCCTTGAGCCTTGCTGAGCGCATTTTCCTCAACGTTGTTTCTCCTGAGCTTTCACGTCTGAATCCCCAAGGGATTTTATCCTCCTTATCCTGCCATCTCCACTGTTTGTACTTGCCATCAATGACAAGCATACTACTTGTTAAACATTTACCAACAGAATCATCCTTTGCCATCAATGACAAGCATACTACTTTACAACATTTTACAACAATCTCCCTTTGGCATTGATGGCAACCATCAGACTCTCAATTCTTTTCTCCCCTTGACATCAATGTCAAAGAAGAGATACGTTCTAATTCGAAGCTATTGTAGAAATTTTAGGAGGCATTAGATAATCAAACAATACAAGTCTCCCTCTAACAAGATGGACTCTTTTAGGTGAAAACGAAATGACACCCAGCCTCTATCCGAGATATTCAAACTGTCTCTTGGCTAGGGGTTTAGTAAATATGTCTCGCACTTCGAGCCGGTAGTGGGAATGTATTGGACCTAAAAAATCTGACAGACATGTTCTCTCGTAAAATGATATTTTATGGGAATATGTTTTATCTTGGAATGGAAGATGATTTTTAGACACATCGATGGCACTCGTGTTATCACAATGAATTGGGATCGTGCAAAGATATTTTACCTCTAATTTCGCAAGTGTCTGAATCATCCATAATACCTCGTGGTGCAACATGTAGCAGCAGCAATGTCCTCTGCCTTCATGGTTGATAGAGAGATGGAACCTGCTTTTTACTGCTGTGCTACTAAGGAGTTACCCAAGAAGAATGCCTCCAATCGGTGCTTTTTTTTTCTCTCATCAACACAATTTGCCCACCAGACCAATAAGCAGCCAATTGAAGACTTTGATTTTTGGGATACCACGACCATAAGTCATTGTTTCTTCAAGTACTGAATATCCTTTGATAGCTACTAAGTGATTTTGTTTAGGAGCAGACTAATATCTTCCTACCATTCCTACAACATGCATTATGTTCGGGAGAGATGTTGTGATGTACAAATGTATTCTATCATTGATCGATATGAGCTTGATCAACATCAAGTGAATCATCATCCTTGCTTAATTTACATCCTCGTTAATATAGGTGTACCCATAGGTTTAGAATCTTCCATTTGAAACCTTTTTAGCATTTCTCTTAAATATTTTTCTTGAGAAATGAAGATCCCATCGTATCTCGGTAATTTGCGTGCATCAAGGAAAAATGACAGCTTCTATCATATCTCAAATTGCATCATGGCGTGAAGCAAACCATTGTACCAATGAGTCCTTATTACATCCAAAGATGATACCATATTAGACTGCTACTTTTATGAGCAACTCCATTATTCTCTCTCATCTTAATATACGTATTGTTGTCGGGCTTGTTCCTTTCTTGAACTCTTTGTCTTGTAGGTACGTATCCATTCTGTGATACCAAACTCGAGGGGCTTGTTTTAAAACCATATAAAGATTTCTTCAACTTGCATACTAAGTCAAGGTTATCGTACAATTTGAAACCCTCAAGTTGTTCCATATAGACTTTTTCACTTAAATTTCCATTGAGAAAGACTCAATTTGACATCCATTTGATAGACTTTAAACCTTTTATGACGCTTATTAGGCAAGAAACATTCTTATAGCTTCTAATCTTGCTACTAGCACAATGTTTTATCAAAATCTAGTCCTTCTATCTCAGCATATCCTTTATTGCATTCAACCTCTCACTTTTGTTCCTAACAACTTGTCCTTTTGCTCATTCATATTATTCTTAAAGATCCATTTGGAGCTAATGACGTTTTTACCTTCGGTTCTTTGAACCATATCCCATGTATTGTTTTTCTTAACCTGATCAAGTTCATCATCTATCAAGCTTAACTCCACGATCATCCGTGTTGTCATTAAAATTATTTGGTTCCAACATGGATATGAGAGATATATGAGCTTATCTGTTCGGTGGTTTTAATTAGCTTTCTCTTGGTTTGTACTCCTTTTTATTTTTCTCCAATTATTTGACTTGCGTGATGATTCTTTGAATGATTCTGAGGAGGAATTTGTAGTTGACTTCCTCGATTTGAGTTTGTCTCGGTATGTCCCAGCCTTCATCCTATCTGTGTATCTTTGTTTTCCATTCTTGGACCTCGCTCATCTTCATCTTTAGTCGTGTCTTTTGTAGAAGACTTCATTACCATACACCTCTCTTTGCTGGAATTCCTTCATCAATTTTATATCAATATAGCCAACCATTTTATGCAAAATTTCATTATAGCATCTGTATCCTTTATCGCTTGTAGCATACTCCAAGAAAATACCTTCATCTATAATTCCCCGCTATCATATTTGGTTTAGGTTTTCACTATTATTCTTTATGTGTGCATTTACTCCCAAAGACTCTAAGTGTTTAATTGAGGCAGTCATCCAAACCATAGTTCATAAGGGTCTTGTCACTTTGTGGTCCGAGGTGGGCTTTGTTAATAACATGAACTGTTGTGTGTATTGCTTCTACCCAGTAGGTTTGACCAATGTTCTTCTCATTCATCATTGACCTGGCCATTTCCTGCACTGTTCTGTTTTGCCTCTCAACAACTCCATTTTGTTGTGGAGTTCTTGGGATTGTGTATTCTCTCTTGAACCCATGTTCATCGCAGAATTCTTTGAAGTCTCTTGACATAAACTCTCCTCCCCGATCTGATCTTACTGCCTTTAACTTCTTGCCCGTTTGGGTCTCTGTTAAAGCCTTAAATATTTTAAATTTTTCAAATGCTTCATCTTTTTCTTTGAGAAAGGCAACCCATGTAAGTCTAGAGTAATCATCGATTACCAACATGAAGTAGTTTTCTTTCCCTGTGCCTTCCTGTCTTGATGGTCCACATAAATCCATATGAACTAGTTGGAGTGGTTTCTTTGTTGAAGTGAAGCTCTTGGACGTATATTGCGTTCTGTTTTGCTTCCCTACTTGACAGGGTTTACATACTAAATCTTGGGGCTTTTCTATTTTCGGAAGATCTTTTACTACCTTGAGGTTTTTAAGTTTGATTAAGTGGTCAAAGTTTAGATGTCCAAGTCTCCTATGCCATAACCATCTTTCATAATGTTTGCTTAGATTACATTCTTCTCTATTTTCTTTCAGCACATATACATTATTTTCTGTCCTTATGCCTTTGGTCACTACTTGTCCTGAGTTTACAGATTTTATCTTACAATCCTTGGACGTGAACAACACCTCACATCCTCTGTCACACATTTGACTTACACTGAGCAGATTATGTTTTAGCCCATCCACAAGTAGAACATCTTGGGCTTTTCCTTTTCCATTACTTAAGCTCACCATCCCTTTTCCTTTTACTTTCCCTGGAGCATCATTTCCAAAGGTTATAGTTCCTGATTTACTTTCACTTAGTGATAGAAACTTGCCTTTGTCGCCCGTCATGTGTTTGGAGAAACCACTGTCTATATACCAAGGTTTTATTTTTCTTTGAGCAGATAATACTAATCCACACTTGTTACTTTCCTTCTTCTTCCAAAACTTGACATTTTCCACAGGATATTTCGAATCTGGTTCATAGTTCCTTAACCGAGAGTCAATAGATTTATGTCCAAGGTTATGACACGTGTAGCATTCAACCTCATTATTCAATAAGTCAAACTATTGTTGCAGTGTTGCTTACTTATTGACTGTTGATTATTTCTTGCCCTCCTTTGTTGTATGCGTCCAGACTTAATTTGGCAATTTGAAGTATGTGAATAATTATTACCTGAGTGTATCATTCTTTGTTGTGGGGAGTATTTATTCCTTTGAAATCTTAATTTCTCATTTCTAGGTCTTAAGGAACAATTTACAGCTTTGTGACCGAAGTTAGAACAATAGAAACAATGGCTGTAGAAAAATTCTTTGTACCTGGAAAATGGTTGTCTTCTTTGAACAAATTGATTTCTTTCTTGCTGATAACGTCTTTTAGTAGAAAGAACATTGTTTCTTCGTTCTTCAGATTCAATCCTGGCACCTTTTCTTTTACTCGTCTTGGGTGGCTGATTGTCTTCCTTTGTTTCTGCAGGTTTGTTATCATCATTGGTCGTGATTTTGACAAACTTGATAGGTTCTTCAATTCCTGGCTTCCCACTGCTTGATCCCTCTTCATACCCCAAACCAGTTTTTAGCTTGGGATTCCTTTGCTGATTCAGAATGGTGGTCAATCCTTCTGAGGCTTTGATACTTGACAGATTCTGATTATACAAGGCTTGAAATTTCTCCATTTCTTTCCTTGTTTTCACTACTTCTTGTTCTAATGATTCACATATTGCCTTCTTTTCTGATAGTTGTTGTTTCAGAATCTCTTCGATTTTCTTTGCCTCTTCCAATTCTACTTTTAGTAGGACAATATCTTCATCAGGTTCTTTACTGTCTTTCTCGAACTGTTTTAACAATTGTCTTTGCTTTATGTTCTTGATTCTTAATCTGTCAACCTCTTCTAATGCACTGTTCAGTTCTCCTTCCATGTCAACCACAACTTCTTCTTCATTAATGTCACTCCCTGTGCCATTATTGTCATAGTCCTCTTTGGCCATAAGTGTGAAGTCATTTAGTTTATCTTCAATAGATGAATCAT
>SNQJ01S0011264.1:151826-162543 GCA_010110895.2 Picea sitchensis | reverse complement strand
TCCTTGAAGTTCTTGAATCTTGTTGTGAAGGCTTGATCATCGTACTTCTTTTGAGGTTTTTCTTTTGCATTGATCCTTGATTCTTCTTGAGCACAACAATTCCAAAGTTCTTCAAATGTCGGGTACTCCTTCCTTGTGTTCATTCTTGCGGAAAATGCATCCCATGTCTTGGGAAGACCATTGAGTACTATGTTCACCAATTCCTTCTCTGAGATGATCTCTTCAATATCTTGTAGTTTATCTCTTAACTGAGAGATTCTCACAAAGTATGAAGTTATGTTGTCGTCATCATTCATCTTCATCTCACGAACCTCATTCTTCAGACTCATAACTTGTCCAATGTTTCTGACTGAGAAGAGATTTGTTAAGGAATCATACATCTTCTTCGATGAGTCAAGATGGGAGATGTAGGGTATCAATTGATCTTTTATAGAATCTACTATGATACTCATGGAATTGATGTCAACATAATTGAACTTCTCCATAGCTGCAACGTTCTATGGTTCCATCTCTTCTCCTTCTTCAAACTCTGGCTTCACAATATTTCCTTTCACAATATCTAGCACTTTATTCTTAGCAAGGATGAGGTCAATCCTTGTCTTCAATTCTCTAAAGTTAGATGCTCCATCTAACTTGTTCTCAGACTTCATAGAGTTCATCATGGCTTGCTTGACTTGGTCAAACACTAGATTTGACCAGAAATCCAAACTTCATGTCTTGGCCTTCTGAGAGTGCTAGGAGATGCATTGGACTAGGGAACCCTGATATATCCAGATATTAGGTCAATCCCTTCACTTAAGGTTCCTCAACAAGAGGTTTAGGGTTTCTATAACTGCTCCTGCTAGTAAGCCTAGCTCCAGTGTCTTGGAATCCACTTCTACTAGTAACCCTAGCGACAGTTCCTCAATGAGCTCAATATCCTAGTGGCTATGTTTCCTTCCAGTGTTTAGACTATCTGAAGGAGGTGTGGGCCCATAACCTATTAGAATATAGAAGATGGTGTGCTCATTTTACCATTGACGATACCCTCATCACCCAACCATAGGACAAAGCCTCCCTCCGAGCACCTTAACCTTGACTGAGAATTCCTCTGGAAGAAAACTCTAGGCTAGATAGCCAAACAAACAAAGGGTAGCACACCATTCCCCAAGGATAGCACATCACAAAAGACTGATCAGATAGTCCAAAACTTAGCCAACAGATATTCAAGCCAATACTGAAAACTTGTTGCTACTGTAGCTGCACCTATAGATCTCCTCCACACATGCGCACCAGACTGGGAACTACAATACGCACCAAACTGGGAATTGCAATTCTGAGATGTTGTCAAATGAGAACTGACGCCCTGTATTTATAGTGGTTCTGCTAGTTTTTTGGGGGCCGACTTCTCCTTCTGGATATGTGTCTGTTCATTATATTATGAATATTTATGGCCGACTTCTTTTCTTGGAGGCTAATAACCTAATATAAATTATCTTCTTGAGTTGACAAGGCTTCTAGGGTTATTAGCCAACTCATTAGGGTTTTGTCTTGCTTTCTGGAGCCTCCTATTCTCATCAGGTTCACATGTGGAGGTAAATACCTCCCGTAGCTACCATAATATTAACACACACAACCACGCATACTTCAAGAGTCTATACGTATAACCACAACCACAAGACTTACTCTAAATGGAAAAAATTTAGTCAACAACTAACACACGTAGAGATTGCAATAAATTTGATTCACTGTTAATTCTAACTCTGTCGCGTTTCCCAATATAGATTATGTCTGGAATATCTCTATGCAGAGACTAACAAAAAAACCTCAATAAAGAAATAAATTTACAACCCTTGTTTAAAAATTCTGTACATCTAATGATTTGGTATCAGTCGTATGCCAAGAACGCCAGGGTAATAACCCAACACCACCAGGTCTTTTCTAGATCTTTCAAGAGTTCTCTTATTAGACACCAGAATACCTTTCTAAGAAGGACCCAATTTAGATCCAGCACCATATTCCACTTCGACCCACAAAAGAAGTGAAGCATTCAGTTAGTCATGGAATATAGGTCTTGCTGAACTCGAATTCTTTCTTTTATCAAACATACAAGATAATGATTGGGTGTAATCTATTACTTATCTTTGATTCTCCATAGGCAGGCTTCCATTCTGAATAGCGACCGATGTTAGACCGAAAGGGGAGGAGTGAACACGATCAAGCTGATGGGTACCCTCACATCAAACAGGGCCCCATCATTAGTTAGAGTATCTAGTATAAAGAGATTGGTTTACAAGCAATGTGTTTCATAAAAGTACAGGAATTTCGACATCAAATCAAGCAAACATTAAACAAAGGATGGATTTCATACAGTTATACAGAGGAATAGACGAGTTGTAGAAATATATTTATATTAAACATAAGTTTTGTGAGCCTATACAATGATAGTATGACGATACCTATTATCTTTTAAAAAACACAGGAAACTGTTTTAAAAAGAAAAGAAAATTTTAACTTAAACCACAAAGTAATATGGATACCCTCCTCCCAATGGTCAAACCATGACCAAGACCATACAAAACTCACAAACCATTGTCTGCGGCATGACATGGTAATTTTAACCCAAGAGGTATCACTAATTCGGGTTTACAAGAGGAAGTTATGAATGGTTATCCATTCTCCTCAGTGGGGTTATGTAAGGGCGGGGTACAGTCGAAATAAACTCATCGAGATGGGTAGACAGAGCCAGGATAAGGAAACGATATTTAGTCATTGTACAGAGAATACCCAAATACGATAGACATCATTGTCAAAATTGTCCATCTATCAATTCACTAACCTCGAAAAAACAAAAATGCATTATAGTATGGCTTCCCCAAAACAATGATACAACACAACACAAATTGGAATGACAAGCATAAAGGCACACTACTTACGAATAACCCTTGGAATCACCAAGGAAATAAGGAAATGAAGGGTGTGAGTGCAACAAGTAGAGCTATCTACCCGTAGCAAGGAAAACCAGAATGCCTCTATTGAGTTTCAGTAATGAGGAAGTAAATTAATAACAGTCAAATGTTACAGTGAAAGAACGAATCTTACCAGGATGTTGGGTGAATGATATCGCCTCCATCATGGAAGTTCCCCAGTTTTTCTTCGACGACATTTTGGAGTTGCAGAGCCAAATCCTCTGTGAATCTACTCATTACAGAAATGAACTGCTATAACCCAAAGAAAAAAACCTTACAGCGTAGATTAAATTTCACTGGTATGAAGGAAGGGTCGGCCATGTGAAGAAGGGAACTTGGCGCATCCAAAGTGGATGAAGGGTCAGGTGATGGCCTCGACTCTCGCACACATCAGGGTCCATTAATGGCCTGGTCAGGGTTTAAATCTCAACTGACTTGTTCCTACCAGTTCAATTAATGGGTTACGGATGAAAGAAGCGCCTGCCCATTTAAGGTAAGTTTTAACCCTAACTAACACCAACCTCGTTAAGGTAACTTTTAGTTGGAATTTTCATATGGAACAGGTGGAGTCAAGGAACAACTAGCACAATTTGTTGGTTTTCAAATAATTGTTACATCGATATTAAACCGGGAAGCACTTACCCCAACCACATCCTTACGAATTAAAATATTTCACAGAGGGGTATAACCTTCCCCTTTCCCTTTATTCTTATTACTTGACTCCTCTGATCAAGTGGTTAAGGTTACACAAAGGGCTTAGGGGTATAAGTCCCAAAATTTGTTCATAGTGGTAAGAGAAATTTTATGGAGATATAATTTTTATATCTTTATGAAAGTAAACATAGTCTGCAGGACTATAAGTGAGTGGTGGAGTGCGGAGTAAGCACAACTTGAAATAATGTTTCAAAGGTGAATGCATAAAGTAAGAATATTTTTATTTTTTTTTATTTGACAGTTTTGAGGTTTATTACATATGGTATCAAAGCAGAGTTACAACATTGGGCCTTGAACAGGGCCACACTAGAACTTTAGTATATATATTTTCTTACTGATGATAAACTAACAAAACTCCTTTGTACAAACATAATTTTTTTTTTTTTTGTTTCGTGTCAATTATGGAAGCACAGAACGTTGTGAAAATTAGAATAGAAGGAAATCCAGTCCAGGGACCTCATGGAGATCCAAAATAGAATAGTGACAAAAGCTCTCCTACAGAAGTACTAGAAACAATGAGGAATCTTATTGTTGATCTGCAAACCTTCAAAGCAGAAAATGAGAAATTGAAGAAAGAACAACAAGAATAGCAAGAGATAAATGAAGTCCTCCTACACAATATAGTGACCAAGAAAATCCCAAAGGACGATAACCATGATGAAGAGGTCAACAAAAGGGCCTCCAAGAATTTTGGATGTGAAACAAAAAAAGGATACAGTTCGTCTAAAGGTACACCCTCAGTTGAGGAAAAAACTAAAACAGACGGGAAAAGAAAACAAATAGACCACGTTGAAGGAGAATTTAAAAAGATTAAACCAGCTACCTTTGATGGAGAATCTAGGACAGGAGAAGAAGTCGAAGCATGGTTGTTGGACATAAAAAATACTTCCAAATCTACAATTATTCCAGTAATATGAAGGTTAGAATGGCCATCTACAATCTAAAAGGAAAGGCTAGCATTTGGTGGCAAGACCTGAAATTGGCCAAGAGCCTAAAGGAGAAATAGATGGAATGGTCCGACTTTAAGAAGTATTTCAAGAAACAATGCCTTTCTGAAAGCTACTACAAAAGGAAAACGAAAGAATTTTACGATTTACGTCTGGGACAGATGATGATGGAGGACCTCATAAATAAATTTATGGAACTGCTAAGGTTCGTATCGTACATCCAGAAGGATCAGGTAAAAATCCAATGGTTCTTAAGCTGTTTACCACAGTCCTACAAGGACAGAATTGAGTTTGACAACCCCAAACACTTGAGTGAAGTATTCAAGGAAGCACGAATGTGCTATGACCAGTATAAACAATAGGCAGAGCTTCCCAAAACCTGGAAGGATAAGAAACAAGATCGAATGAACCAGCAAAAGAAGGGATACCAACCAGCTCCTTATCATAATGCAACAAAAGGTTTTCCGAGAAAGGATTATCACTCCAATTATCCGAATACTCAAGGAAGCAGTAAACCGGTAAACCTATGGACGAATAAGTTTGGGGACAGCCTCCGCGAGCCATTAAAGTGTTGGGAATGTGGAAACCCTCATCTAAGGAGGAACTGTCCATGTTTAAATTCAGAAAACAAAATTGTTATCCATAATTTGTAGGAAGCCTCAATAGTGGGAGACATGGGCAAAAGCCTGCATCAGATAAATGCAGCCATAGAAGGCGGACAAGTTGAACACCAGTCCTCGGTGGTAGAGATCTAAGGTAAAATCAATAACTCTCAAATCATTGTCTTAATTGATCCTGGAGCTACATTAAGTTATGTTACTCCTGATGTAGTAGAGTCAAACAAAATTAAGAAACTGAACCACACAAAAACATGGCTGGTAACTTTGAACGCATGCACCCTACAACAAAACAAGGCTCTTGATCATACCACAAAACATAAACATACATCTCTATGTTTATGTTTTTTGGTTCTAGTGGGATGTGGCTTTCCTCAACTTGGTTTTCTTGTATGCAGTTTTCATTGTCTCTCAGTTCCATTTTAATAATATTTTCCGCAATTGTATAGGACAATTTAATAACTGAACTTATGAAAAAGGTATTACAGAGAGCAATTTCATTTTGTCCCAACAAAATTATTAGCACAATTTTGTCTAAAACAAAGAAAAACTATGTGTTATATTTATAATGAACTTGAGAAAAACCTAAAAAATATTAGTGAATTGTTCAGAGATTTACATCCAAGTATTAAATATGTGTATTAATTATTTTCTATTGTGTTCTCTTCAAAATTGTGATTGATCCACACATTTGTACTCAACCTAGATAATAAGTTTTCAATGGCATTGGAATTTACATCCACAACCCATGAATACATGTTTTTTATTCTTACAAAGCCAAGAGAGGACAAAAAGATAACAAACGAAATGACAAAAAATTAAGAATACCAGGGTAGAGTTGGAGATAGTGGAAAGATCATGGGCTTTACTCCTTATCTACTCGTCCTCTTTACTTACTCAAATAGAGAAAATCATGAGGCATGGTGTGTAAATGGTCACAAAACACATATGTAGTCCCTTGAAAAGTGAGCACAACATGAACACATGTACGTTCCTAGGAACATAAACACAGATCCTTAAGAACACACAGAAATTCCTACCAACTTCATTATGTGGCACACTAGCTGGACTTTAAATATTTTTTGAACTCAATTAGTGTCTAGAGACAACATGTCAGTCTCCTGTCGTCCAAATAAGAAAAAAACTTTCTTTCCCGAGAGGGGAAATGAGGATGGAAATAGAATAATAATTTGTGAAAGATTAAGACCGAAATAACTACCTTGAACCCTTAAGAAAGAAAAAAGATAAATATAAAATAGGATTGCAAAGACTATGGAGCGTGCTAATGCTGGTCATGAGGAACCCGAGAAGGAAACCGACCCAAAACACCAATGTGAGCAGCTGTAGTAGAGGACTCCACGCATGGCGAATGAACGACAAAGGATTGAGTGAGATGTCATGACGATGAGATAAGTACATCACCACATTCAAAAGATATGCATTTTGTACCTCAAGAGTCTCCATAATGTGTTTTAACTGACGGAAATAATCATCCTTCGAAAATATTGCTAAGGCTTCCATGGTTTTGGAATGTTGATTAAGGTCCAGAGTTTGGAAGAAATTCAATTTCTGAGTCCTGATACAACAAGGATTCGGAATTAGGCCTCATGCACACAAGAATTAACTGATTCATTGGTAGCTTAATGTAGGGAAGTTAGTTTAGGACCCTAACATTGACAGTCTATTAGGAAATCTTCAATATTGAAAATGTATGAATGTCATTGATAATGTATCGAGCTCCTCTACAATTCTATGTTGGAATATATTGGGAAACCTTTTAAGTCCTCTAAATTTAGTGTAGAAAATCCATGCCAATCTAATTGAAATCTTCTTCTCACATTTGAATGTTTACCCTCTAGATATAATACAATATGTAGACTCTTATAGCCTATTTAAATGGGATATAACATTCTATTGGAATATTTTTTAGCTTCAAAATATTGAGTGGGTAGAGAGAGTTTAAATTAGTTCCAATAGTTAACAAGCCTTTTAATGTATCCCAACTAGGTCTACGACCCATTCTTCCTATTAATTTGTTTTAATTTTTCATTGTATAGTTTGAAAAATGAGGTTAAAACTCCAACCATTATAGCGCTAACATGTGCTTCATTTTTTTATTCCAAAGGTCTAGGTCATTTTTTGAGTCCAAATATCCACACCACAACAAGATAAAATGGTAAACCACCATAATATTTTTGGTCAAAGTGGATGGCTATATAAATCAACAAGTTCTGAGTAGTGGAATATAGAACCGAAAGGCCATGGATGAGTTTTAGGGAAACTATCGAGTGCACGGGATGAAGGGGGACTTGATTTCCTTAGGACCTGTGTGAAGGGTATAAAATTTTACACATCATACATGTTGAAAAGGTTTGTCTACTTAATAACTAACTTCATTATATCCACATATTGTCACTTTATCAAACACCATTATTATAATTTGTAATAATTTTTTTATTAAATTGAAAAGTGAGTTTTCAATAAAAAGGAAGCTTGCACACTTACTCTCTTAATTCTATTGACATTGTTTATATTTACATCATTAACTTTACTATATTGTTAATTTTTAGTTAGTTTCATGAAAATGTATAAATTCATGTGATTACAGTATCAATAAATCAATAAAATATTGAAATACATGAGAGGACTTAGGAGCTTAAAACAACACCTTTACCCTTTTCATCAAACAAAAATAAGAAAGAAAATTTTAATAATTTGTTTTATAGTTTTAAAAATGATAGGATGTAGAGTTTGAATTTAAAGTGTAGCTTATACAAAGCATAGTTTGTACAGTTTGGTATAAATCCAAGTTTAAATCTTCGACCATTAAAGTTTAAATCTTCGACCATTATAGCTATAGCATAGCATGTATCTCATATTTTTAGCCTAAATCTCGAGAGTACAACATACATTACAACATAGCATGTGTCTCATAAGAAGATTGGGTTGAGTTAAGTCACCCACCTACCATAAACTTACAACCCCAATATGAGACTGGAACAACTACAATTTAGACAACATCATAAAGAATTTGTTGATGGATCACATACAAAAATGTGTAACAAAGCAAGATAAATAATTTATTCTGTTAATTGTTACTTATGGAAAAGTGTAGAAAGAGAAAAATTATCTATACACGTTACTTAAAAAGAAGGAAAATAGAGAAACTGGGATTAATTCTAAACAAAATTGTTGTTTTCGAAAAGATGAAGTTGTTTAGATCGAATTAAATCTTGGCTTATGAGAAGAAAAATTTGTATAATTAGAATTTAAAGCGTAACTTGTATAATGTTCATTCTTATTTGATAATGAGTTTGTTTTCAAACCATTTATTCAACAGAAGATCATAACGATTTACTGAGATGTCATAACGATGAGATAAGTAGATCACCACATTCAAAATATATGCATTTTGTGCCTCAAGAGTCTCCATAATGTGTTTTAACTGATGCAAATCCTCATACTTGGGAAACATTGCTAAGGCTTCCATGGTTTTGGAATGTTGATTAAGTTCCAGAGTTTGGAAGAAATTCAATTTCTGAGTCCTGATATAACAAGGATTCGGAATTAGGCCTCCCGTAAAAGAAGTAATTGATTCGTGGGTAGCTTAAGGTAGGGAGATTAGTCTAGGACCCTAATATTGACAGTCTATTAGGAAACCTTCAATATTGAAAATGTATGAATGTATTGATAATGTATAAGTCCTATGAATTTATTGTAGAAAATCTATGCCAATCTAATTGAAATCTTCTTCTCACATTTGAATGTTTACCCTCTAGATATATTACAATAGGTAGACTCTTATAGCCTATTTAAATGGGATATAACATTCTATTGGAATATTTTTTACCTTCAAAATATTGAGTGGGTAGAGAGTTTGTCATTTTTTGAGTCCAAATATCCACACTACAACAAGATAAACTGGTAAACCACCATAACTTTTTTGATCAAAGTGGATGGATATATCGATCAACAAGTTCTGAGTAGTGGAATATAGAACCGAAAGGCCATGGATGAATTTTAGGGAAACTATCGAGTGCACGGGATGAAGGGGGACTTGATTTCCTTAGGACCTGTGCGAAGGGTATAAAATTTTACACATCATATATGTTGAAAAAGTTTGTCTACTTAATAACTAACTTCATTATATCAACATATTGTCACTTTATTAAACCCCATTATTATAATTTTTAATAATTTTTTTATTAAATTGAAAAGTGGGTTTTCAATAAAAAGTAAGTTTGCACACTTACTCTCTTAATTCTATAGACACTGTTTATATTTACATCATTACCTTTATTATATTGTTAATTTTTAGTTAGTTTGATGAAAATATATAAATTCATGTGATTATAGTATCAATAAATCATTAAAATATTGAAATGCATGAGAGGACTTAGGAGCTTAAAACAACACATTTACCCTTTTCATCAAACAAAAATAAGAAAGAAAATTTTAATAATTTGTTTTATAGTTTTAAAAACGATAGGATGTAGAGTTTGAATTTAAAGTGTAGCTTATACAAAGCATAGTTTGTACAGTTTGGTATAAATCCATGTTTAAATATTCGACCATTAAATTTTAAATCTTCGACCATTATAGCTATAACATACCATGTATCTCATATTTTTAGCCTAAATCTCGAGAGTACAACATACATTACAACATAACATGTGTCTCATAAGAAGATTGGGCTGAATTAAGTCACCCACCTACCATAAACTTACAACCCCAATATGATACTAAAACAACTACAATTTAGACAACATCATAAAAAATTTGTTGATGGATCACATACAAAAATGTGTAACAAAGCAAGATAAATAATTTATTCTGTTAATTATCACCTATGGAAAAGTGTAGAAAGAGAAAATTTATCTAGACAAGTTACTTTCAATGCGGTTGACGATGTTGCTCCATCTTCCTCTTGTAGTAATTGATTCTGCACCAATTCCACACAATTATTCTCCACATAATTATTCTCCATGTTATTACTTCGTCCACCTAAATCGATTCGAATTAAAGAGTGTCGTTTCAGATTTATTCTTTGATTTCCCAGCTCTCGTTTTATGTGCTCTGTGACGTTTTATGCTCTGCGATTCTCAGCTCTGCGTTTAAAGAGTGTCTATGATTGATCTGGTGACATGCTTGTTCTTGCTATACTATATGTATAAATCAATTATGGGCTAACTGCACATAATCTGTAGGCAGGTCGGTTTTTATTTATTAAATATATATATCAATTATTTACATTAACTTTAATGGGTTAAGAAAACATTCGGTAGGTGGGTTTTTATTTATTTAATTTTAGTTTTCATTTAAACCATGAAAATCCACTTTGATCTTGACTTTGGCTTGATGAAAGCATTGGTTTGTGAAGTTAATTTTTTTTTAATATTAAATTATATTAAATTTTATATAAAATTAAAAAAAAAATTGTAAATAACTTACTAACTTACTCCATTATATCTACATTGTAAATCTATCAATC
>SNQJ01S0011264.1:128412-151776 GCA_010110895.2 Picea sitchensis | reverse complement strand
CCTTGTGTTCATGCTTGCGGCAAATGCATCCCATGTCTTGGGAAGACCATTGAGTACTATGTTCACCAATTCCTTTTCTGAAGTGATCTCTTCAATAGCTTGTAGTTGGTCTCTTAGCTGGGAGATCCTTACAAAGTAGGATGTTATGCTATCGTCATCATTCATCTTCATGTCATGAATTTCATTCTTCAGACTCATAACTTGTCCAATGTTTCTGACTGAGAAGAGATTAGTTAGGGCATCATACATCTTATTTGATGAGTCAAGATGGGAGATATAGGGTATCAAGTGGTATTTTATGGAATCCACTATGATACTCATGGCATTGATGTCAACATCTTTGAACTTCTCCATAGCTGCAACATTTTGTGGTTCCTTCTCTTCTCCTTCTTTGAACTCTAGCTTCACGATCTTTCCTTTCACAATGTCCAACACTTTATTCTTAGAAAGGATGAGGTCAATCCTTGTCTTCCATGCTCTGAAGTTGGAGACTCCTTCTAGCTTGTTCTCAGACTTCATAGAGTTTGTCATGGGTTGCTTGACTTGGTCAAACCCTAGATTTGACCAGAAATCCAAACTTCACGTCTTGGCCTTCTGAGTGTACCAGGAGATGCGTTGGGCTATGGTGCACTGATCTATCCGGAGATTAGGTCAATCTCATCACTTAAGGTACCTCAACAAGAGGTTTAGGGTTTCTGCAACTGCTTCTGCTAGTAACCCTAGCTGCAGTGCTTTTGGAAGCTGCTCCTGCTAGTAACCCTAGCGGCAGTTCCTCAACGAGCTAAATATCTAGCGGCTATGTTTCCTTCCAGCGTTTTAGGCTGACTGAAGGGGTGTGGGCCCATAACCTGTTATAATATATAAGATGGTGTGCTCATTTTACCACGACGATACCCTCATCTCCCAACCACAGGCTGAAGCCTCCCTCCGAGCACCTTAACCTTGACCTGAGAATTCCTCTGAAAGAAAACCCTAGGCTAGATAGACAAACAAAGAGAAGCGCATCTCTCCCCAAGGATAGCGCATCACAAAAAGCTGATCAAAAAGTGCAAGCCCTAGCCAAGAGATATCCAAGCCAAATACTGAAACTTGCTACTGCTGCAGCTGCACCTGCAACCCTCCTCCAAACCTGCGCACCAGCTACACCTGCAGTGTGCACCAACTGGGAAAACTGCAGTCCTGAGATGTGACAAATGAGAAGCTGGCATCCTGTATTTAGCCTCTTCGGAGAAACTGGCATCCTGTCGGAGAAACTGCAGTATATTATTATTAATTCTGGTTGACTTCTTCTCTTGGAGGCTAATAGCCTAATATAAATTATATTCTTGAGCCGAAAAGGCTTCTAGGGTTATTAGCCAATTCATTAGGGTTTCTCTTGCTTCCCGGAGTCTTTTATTCTCGTCAGGTTCACATGTAGAGGTAAATACCTCCCGCAGCTACCATAATATTAACACTTGGCACCAAAGCTTATCTATGGTACCAAATATGGTAGGCGTTACAACGCTATACCAAATATGATATTTATAAATATCAGATGGTTTGGAGGTTTTGATATAGTTGTTACAACTATATTCAAAATAATCCATAAATCATACTAAAAGGGGGGTCCACAAGGTTTAATCCCCAAACCTCCCCCAAACAAACTCTAAACTTAAACTACCTCCAACTAATTGGGCTATAGCCCTTGTTGTTAACTCTGCCCAGGTTTTATTACTTAAGCTCAAAGTTGTGCCAAGTTTAGTGTCTGCGCCAGAGTTCTCTACAACATGAATTTCTATGCAGGTTCAATCATTATTACAGGTTGTAGTGGCATCAATTTCAAGGAATCCAGCAGGGGCCTGGAGGTGACTATGTCGGATTGATATGATTTGACAGTCGATTTTGCACTACTCCTCATCACAAAATCATTGGTGCATCCAGATTCTGCATCAGAGTAGCAGATCTGAAGGTCATTTTTCATACTTGAGTTATACTAATGTATTTATGCCAATTTTTATTGTTGAGATACCATAAAGCCTCTCCACTTCAAAGCAGGTCCGAAGACGTAGTCCATTCTTGGGACGAACTCTATTATCATGTCTTGTTTTCTTTCTCTCCTTCTCATGTTTTCTCCATGATTATGTCCTCTTTAATGATGTTGCACATAAGCTTTCATTTACACTCTTTAATGTGATTCTTTTAATAAGTTATCGGTGAAAAGGTCCTAGATCATGTTGGTATCGGAGTAGTCTTCTTTGAATTGAATTGCAAGTGTGAATGCTTACTAGGGCCAAGCTCAAAGTAGGTGAAGGAAAAATTAAGACTTTCAACCCAGATATTGGGCGTGAAACTTGAAGAAGGAAAATGGGAGATGAAGAAATTTGCACAGAGTATGAGAAGAATTTTCACAAGGCTTTCTACTGCATGTTAGATATGGTAGAAAAAATGTTTGCAGATTACGAGAAGAGAGTGGCAAAAGAGAAGAAGAAGAAAGCTAAAGAAGAGA
Organism: Picea sitchensis; assembly: GCA_010110895.2. NCBI lineage: Eukaryota > Viridiplantae > Streptophyta > Pinopsida > Pinales > Pinaceae > Picea > Picea sitchensis. Next base: position 149,291 of record SNQJ01S0011264.1, on the reverse strand, counting down.
ATAGTGCTTCAGTAAACCATGGAAGTGAACGAGATTCTCCTCATCCTTCATCACCATATTCAAGTTCAATTTCTTCTTCCTCTTCCTCTCATTCTCATCATTCTCATCATTCTAGTTTTCATCCAAGTACTTCTAAAAATCCATTGTTGAAACTAGATGTGAAATTTGATTTTCCCATGTTTAATGGAGAAGCTAATGTAGATAAGCTTAATAATTGGATTAGAAAAATCAAAGTTTATTGTCATGTACAATAGATCGAAGAGGAAGAGGTGAAGATCCATTTGGATTCTCTTTGACTAGAAGGCACAACCCTTGTTTGGTGGGAGAGAAAACTTCAGAAAGGTAGTAAGCATAATGGTAAACTCCTTTCTTCATGGTATGCATTTACATCTACATTGAAAAATAAATTTTATCCACTGGGTTATGTTCAAAAAGCCATGATGGAATGGAAAAATCTAAGACAGGGTAAAGGTTAGAGAGTCCAGAGTTTCACATAGGAATTTAGGAAACAAGCACTTGCATTAAATATTCCTTTAGATTATCATGAAACTTTGATGAAGTATATTGGTGCACTCCATAGTTACATTTGACATACATTGTTATTGTTTAACCCCACAAACTTAGATGAAGTGTGTGTTCAAGAAACTCACCTTGAAAATAGGGGAAAGAATGTATAGGAAGATCACCCACAAAAATTTTCCAAGTTCCAGAATAACAAGTTCAAAGGAAAGAAAAAGGACAAGAAGGCAGTGACAACAATGAAAGAGGAAGGAAATTTGTCTTGCACACACTGCAAGAAATATGGGCATGATGATGAGCACTGATGGAAGATGCATCTAGGTCTAAATCCTAAGATATTTGGTGGAAAAGGGAAGCAAACTATGGTTGCAACAACACAACAAGACCTTGGTTCTAATTTGGGTGACGAAATGAGGATTACAACCATTGGAGTACAAGGTAAAAATTCATTTCATGCTAGTTCAAGTTCCACAAGTACATATCATGATCATGAAAGAAGAAGAAGTGAATTATTTTCTATTAGAGTTGTATCTAAACACACAAATATTGACACTTTATTTGATCCAAGTTCTCAAGTGAATTTAATCTCAAAAACTATTGTTAAAAAGTTGGGATTAGAAACAAAAAATCATCCAAAACCATACCCTCTTGGTTGGGTAACTAACAATGAAAAACTAAATGTCACCAAGCAGTGTAGGGTTAGATTTTCCATTGCTTCAAATTTGATATATGAGGTTTATTTAGATGTTGTCCCACTTGATAGATGTGGCATACTTATAGGAAGCCCATACCTTTATGATAGAAATGCAATCTTCTTCATAAATGAGAACAAATACCATCTCACAAAGGATGGAGTGGAATAAATTGTAATATCTCACAGTATGAAAACAAATACAACTCTTGTTAGTGCAAGACAAATAAAATATTCATAAACACTAATAATAAATATGTACTCATGGTTATGATGGAAAAATATGCCAAGGCATCTGATGCTTTCCAAGGATGTGATCCCTCTCAAAAATATGAAATGATTAACATTATATCCAATTATGATGAAATATTTCAGAATCCAGGTGGATTTCCTCCCAAGAGGGAGATTCAACATGAAATACATCTTCAACAAGATGTCCCTCTTCCAAATATGGGCATGTACAGGACCTCAATCGTGGAAATGGAAGAAATCAAGAAGCAGGTGCATGACTTACTGGACCAAGGGGTCATCTGACCTAGCTCATCTCCTTGTGATTCTCCGATCATGTTGGTGCCAAAGAAGGATGGCACATGGTGAATGTGCATTGATTACCAGGATTTCAACAAGATCACCATAAATAACTGCTACCCCTAGCCTAATATAGATGACTTACTAGATCAACTAACAAATGCAGTGTACTTCACCATGTTGGATTTGAGGAGTGTCTACCACCAGGTCAGGATTGCAGAAGGCAATGTGTGGAAGACCACCTTCAAAACAAAACATTGGTCTTTTTGAATGGATTGTGATGCCATTTGGGCTTTGTAATTCTCTGAAAACATTCATGTGAGTCATGAATGATATTTTTAGGCCTTTCATTGATGACTTTGTGCTTGTATACTTATGACATTCTTGTTTTTAGCAGGACTTGGAATGAACATGTAATGCATGCAAAGTGAGTATTGGATGTCCTTAAAAGGGAAAAGTTGTATGTAAAATTGTCAAAGTGTGACTTTGGAAAAAATCATTAGTTTACTTGGGTAATATTTTGGGAGGTGGTTAACTAAAGATAGACCCCTCCAAATTTTAAGTCATTGTAAATTGGCCTAAGACAAAATCAGCTATAGAGGTTAGGATTTTCTTAGGGGAAGTTCTGTACTAGAGAAATTTCATTGCAAACTTCTCCTACATTGCATCTCCTTTGCATGCTTTAACCAGTGTGAAACAAACCTTCCAGTGGGGAGGAAAAAAGCAAAATGACTTTGACACATTGAAGAGAAAGATCAGCACCACACCAATGCTACCTCTACTGATACCAGTGCTTATTTATGGGACCAGTCCTGATGCAAAAATGTAAGCCCATTTGCTTTCATTATGAAACTTTTCCTAAGTTTGTTTGTAACTATCCTACATATGAAAAATAATTGTATGCATTGGTACAAAGCGTGAAGAAATGGAAACACTACTTAATGGGAAAGGAAACAATTATACACACTGATCACCAACCCTTGTAGTATCTCCAATCATAGACCAAGCTACAACAGTCAAGACACTACAGGTGGATGGGATTCTTACATCAATTCCATTTAGTTATCAGATACAAGAAGGGTACAAGTAACAAAGTTGCAAACATGTTTTCTAGACCTCTTATTTCTACATCCATTGTTTTGAAGAATGCTTCCTTAGCTCATGATAGTTATATTGAACAATATGCTAATGATGAATATTTCAAGGATGTATATGTGACTCTAACCCATGGTTCACAGGTGGAGAATTTTTATGTGCAGGATAAACTACTCTACCATATGGAAAATCTTTGTATTCCAGTCAATGAAAGAGTGCATGTAATCAAGGAAGCACACACTTCCCTTGTATCTGGGCATTTTGGGGTAGGTAAGACTATGGAACATTTGCATAGGTTTTTCTACTAGCCTTGAATAAAATAAATTGTGACCAAATATGTAAAGAGGTGTGTGTTGTGCTCAACTTGTAAGCCCACTAATAGAAAATCGAGGTTATACACACCACTTCATGTTCCTTCTCATCCCCGGGAAAGTATTTCCATGGATTTTGTAGGGGGTTTCCTTTGTTAAAAATGGGTCATGACTACTTGTATGTAGTAGTGGATAGGTTTAGAAATATGTGTGTCTTGATGCCATGTAGAAAACATATCACTACTAAGAAAAATGCTCATCCTTTCTTTTAGCATGTATGGGTCCACTTTGGACTTCCAACATCCATTATCTCGGATTGAGACACTCGATTCCTTGGAGAGTTTTGGACAAGCTTGTGGAGAATGATGGACACCAATTTGAAGAGAATTATTGCTTTCCATCCACAGACCGATGACTAGGCAGAGGATGTTAACATAACTGTGCTTCATTTGCTTCAATGCTACTGCAACAAACATCCCAGGTTGTGGGATGATCAGATACAACATATGCAACATGCATACAATCGAGCCTTGCACTCTTCCATGCATAGTTCACCATTTGACACATGTTTTGGTTATTTACCTAAGGCTCCCTTGGACTTGAATTTTGGAAAATATGACGACCCCATTGAACAAAGATATGAAGACAAATCCCGCAAGTTCATTCATAGGATCCAACAGGTACACCAAACAGTCTAAGAACAGTTGGAAAAGAGTCAGGCACAATACAAAGCTCGCCATGACAAGCACATAGTTTATCATCAGTTTCAAGTGGGAGATCAAGTGTGGCTCCACATCAACAAATATAGGTTGAAGGGAGAATGAAAGAATCTCAAACCCATCAGATATGGACCCTTCACCATCTTGGATAAATTGGCACAAATGCCTTTCGCCTCGATCCACCACCGTACATGCAGATATAATCAGTTGTGAACATAGAGAACTTGAAACTTTATGAGCCTCCACTAATCATGGATCAACATGAGAGTGTTTTATTACCTTCAGTGGATGAGTTTTCTCTTCAGTACTTTGACGAGTTGAAGAAAGATATCACCCTCGACAGAAGGACAAGGAATTCGTGCAAGGGTGATGTAGAATATCTTAGAGTGGGCATGAAGGGAACACATACAAGTAAATCACAATGGATAGAAAAGGAGAAAGTGAGGGAGAAATTCCCTCACCTTCCAGTTGATTGATGAGACTTTTGGAGGCCTAAAATATTCTTAGTGGGGAGGAATGTCTAAGAGGATCTACAAGGTAAAAAAAATTCAAAGTCCCTGAATCTAAGAAAAAATAGTTCCAAGTCGAAGTGATCATCGCAATCTTTCCAACGACACAAATGACACCTCAAACGAAGTTCGAACAAAGAAGATATGGCCAGTTAAAATTGTGGTCAACCTAGTCAAAATTGAATGATGATATCATCATCTGTACAGATGATGTCATCATCATTCGTACAGAGTGATGTCATCATGACATATGGCATCACAATAGGCTACCATGTGGCATGATGATTTGGCATTTTTGGTGGCCACTTGGGTCAATTGGTGAGTACCATGTGGCACCCCTAGGTGACACCACATGGTATCACCCAGGAGCTTCCACGTGGCACCCTAACAGGGATATGGGTGGTAGTGATGAATGGAAAATATTGACAAATGATAGGGCACCATGTATCCCAATCACAAGGTGCCACATGAAAGCCCCAAATATCCCAATGAGGGCCCGAGACCGAATGTCTGAAAAAAATATATTATCTTTCGTCCACCGATCCTCACTGAATTCGGTGACCGATGGCTCGTATCCTAATGGAATCCCATATTCTAGTGAAGGTACCAATATACAGGACTTTGCATGGGTCATTTCATTGGACTTGGCACCAAAGGTTATCTGCAGTACCAAATATGGCAGGCGTTACAACACTATTCCAAATATGATATATATAAATATCATATGGTTTGGAGGTTTTTATATAGTTGTTACAACTATATTAGAAATAAGCCATAAATCATACTAAAAGGGGGGTCTGTGGGGTTTGATCCCCAGACCTCCCCCAAACATACTCTAAACTTACACTATCGCCAATTGATTGGGCTATAGCCCTTGTTGTTAACTATGCCCAGATTTTATTAATTAAGATCAAAGTTTTTCCAAGTTCAAGGTCTGCGCCAGAGTTCTGTACAATTTTTTTTTTTTTTATGTAGGTTCAATCATTATTGCAGGATGCAGTGGCACAATTTTTTGGCAGAGAGCCCAGCAGGGGCCTCAAGGTGACTATGTTGGATTGAGATGATTTGACAATCAATTTTTCACTACTCCTCATCATGAAATCACTGGTGCAGTCAAATTATGCATCAGAGCAGTGGATCTAAAGGCCTTTTTTCATACTTGAGGTATACTGATGTATTTATGCCAATTTTTATCTCTGAGATAATATAAATCCTCTCCACTTCGAGGCGGGCCCAAAGATGTAGTCCATTCTTGGTACGAACTTCGTTATCATGTCTTGTGTTCTTTCTCTCCTTCTCATATTTTCTCCATGATTATGTCCTCTTTAATGATGTTGCACATAAGCTTTCATTTACACTCTTTAATGTAATTCTTTTAATAAGTCATCAATGAAAATATCCTGGATCAATCATAAACATGCCCCCATTCATGACAACCTTAAGTATACCTTATCAAGGATTTCATCGAAAAAACCTTCGATCACCAAATGTGAAAATACAATTTGATACTGATACACACTTAACACGAAATTCACCACAGAAGAATTATGTCTGCATCGAGTGTGTCTTGAATCATCATTATAGCTCTAGAAAGGAGCCATCCCAAAAACCCAAATCAAAGTGACCTGTACAATTTTTGTCCCTAAGTGTTTAATTCTTAGACACCTTGGCTTGTTGATATTTTGTTGGGTCAAGATCCACCATCGAAATTGAAATTGGATTGACTTGGCTCATGAAAATTGTACAGGTCACAAAATTTGAATTTCAAGATACACCATCGAAATACCTTGCCATCATCAAAATTGACTTGGATTATGTGATATGGAAGAGATCCATTGAAAGTCCAAACTTCACCATCTTCGGCTTTATCTAATGTAACACCTCCAAAATTCCCCATATGAATATCACTCCCCTTAGTTTCCATCATAATAGATACCACATAACCTTTCTCTTAGTTCAACTTCCTAGTATTCTTGATAACATTGAGATGTCAGTCCTTGGTACCCATAATAAAAGAAACATCTGCAACATTCGTGACTTGGAGACTCTCTGTTTCTGGGTGACTGTGGTTTGTATATCCAAAACAGTGCATCCAATTTTCCTCCTTTTTAATCTCCTTGGGACATATATCTCACATGCAATGGAAAGTGAAATACTTATTGTTTATATGCACATGCATATGTAATCTCATTCGACGTTTTTTGCAGGATATGGTCTCATGGGCTCCATGGTGGGATTTGGCTCTTGGGCTCGGTGATGAGTTAGAGTTTGGGTTTGGAAATGGAGGTTGGGTCCGAAAACCCAATATTTTTGTTTTCCTTCCCTTTTTACCTCCAAAACTATATCAATTTGTTGTAGGTTTTCAAAATAAACCATGGATTTATTAAATGTAATTAACTTTATCACATTTGTCCCATGATAAACATGAATTTGTAGATGAAAATTGCAACCCTTTTGGGGAAATATTTCCAAGTAAAAATTCCATAGATGTTAGGAATCTATTTCCATATCATGTCCATATATAATATAGTTTAATAAGTGGAGTTCTTGGATATGTGCATAAATTGTGATGATGTCTCATGTTCAAAATAATGTAAAATTTGGGTTGAAATTGTTGATTAAGGTTGGTTGTCATTGATGTCAACCCTTGAAGAAAGCCTCGTAGCACAAAGGTTGGGTAATGTACCCAAGATTGTTTGATGTAAAGATGACTCATTATTGTCTTGTCATGGTTGATAATAAGTAGAAATGGATGAACTCCAAAGTGGTCCCCTTATGGTGAAAGCCCTCACGGGAAGACGCTTTGCAAATTGAGTTATCCTAGAAGTATGGTTAGAGAACCCATGATTATTTGTGGAATAATAAGATGAAATCTAGTGAATTTGTCAGTGAAACTATCCTATATGGATAGTGCTTTTCATGCCATTTCCAGTGGTATGTGTAACGTCACATAACTCCTCATTGTTAGAGAGTTATGGCCATGAGAAGTTGGAGAACCTAGGTTTGGGTAATGGACCCAAGTTTGTTTGATGGATAACAGTATGAGTTTTGATACATTTTCAGGTAATACTATTCTATATGGATAATACATGTCATTCCATTTCTGGTGGTATGTGGAATGCCACATAACTCCTCACGGTTTGAGAGTTATGGCCTTACGAAGTTGGAGGACCCTCATATGTCATCTAAAAGCCCCAAAAGGTCAAAGTAGTCAAAGTGGTTTAAGAGATTTTAAAAGGTAAATAATAAATTGAAGTGATGAGTGTACTATAATTAAAAGTGAATACAAAATAAATTAATTCAATAATAAATTTAATGGAGAAATTAGAAGTGGATTAACCCTAAAATAAGGAAAGTGGGCAAAGTGACCTAGAAGATGTTTTTAAGGAAGCTACTTGGAGAGTATAAATAAGAAGCAAGGCTCTCTCATTTAAGACACGCTTGAGCATATTGAATACCTATAGGTGTCTGAGGTAACCAAAGGGTATCTAAGCCGAATTTCTGAGGAAAGTGAAGAAAAGAAGGCAAGAATTCAAGGAAGGATAAATTCTTTTGATGATGCTTTCTAAGGTTGATTATAGATTGTTTGGTACAGGTTGGTGCATGGTTTATGCACTTTTTTATGGTATATTTTAATTACAAGTTGAGGTATAGGTTGATGCATGGTTCAGGTTTATTGGTACATTTTTACAATGGTATATCTCATAGTGATAGTGTGACAGTGGTTCCATCATTCTACTTATACGTCAGGGCAGTTGGATGGGGAAATGACAGGTGGTTGTAGCCACCTTTCGGTTGTAGCTGGAGAACATAGGGGGTTGTAGCCTCCTTCTGGTTGTAGCTAGAGAATTGGGGAGTTGGAGCTTCCCTCAAGTTGTAGCTTGAGAAACTAGGGGGTTGGAGCCTCCTTCCAGTTGCAGCTGGAAAACAAAGGAAGTTGGTGCTTCCAATGAATGTAATCTTCAAGACATATAAGATAAATCATTCCATGGTTTTCTCCTGATTCGGGTTTCCACGTAAAACACTGGTGTACTTTGTATGTGTGTGATTGTTCATTTCTTATTGCTCATTATTGGATAATAATTCTACATTGATATAACACTTGGATTATTTGGAGAAAAAGGATTAGAATTACACTATTATTGATTCACCCCCCCTCTCAGTAATCCAACAGAAATCAATGTGTAATAGACCTAATAAGTCAATGAGAATCAAGTGCCTTAGTGTTTTGTGCAACTATTTGATATGAATTCTTCCTTGCAACATGTTTTGTTGTTAGCAAATGTTTTGGAAATGTATTCAAATCATGGGTTGACTTGATATTATGGAAATATTTTCCCTAACAAGTGTTATCTTTGGGTAGAATAATTTTCTTGTGCATGCAACTCATTAATTTTTTTTTTCATAAATCACGTAATAACTCCAAGTATTATTGATTTCATATTTACGTACCCTCCACAAGAAAGATGTGTGTTAGCATGTGTCATGTGTACTACTGAATTTGGTTGTGTAGTTGGTATTTTGAGAAGAGGACCTCAATGATGAGTATAAGATTATGGAGGAGGAACATCAATGTGCTTGGTGGAAAATAATGAATGTAGGGATGTAATTCTCGATGTGTAGGTATGAGTCTTATTTGGAAGAAAATATATGATATATTAAAATTTCTTAAAGTGTAGGATATTGGTGTTTTGAAAGTATACAAATTTTTGTTGATCGAAGTGATCATAGGGTAGACTCTAGAGAGCATATTGATTATAATATAAGCATGTGGATTAAAGTGTATTTTCATATAACTCAACCTAGGACTCCCACAATTGGGGATAAATTTTGTTGAATGCATTTTTCTTAATGATAACCCTTGCATTTTGTGAAAAACACGCCTATGTGTTTAGGTGTGGATCATTGAGTTTTGATTAGATAGTTCAATGCCCAACATGGGAAAGATATTATTTGATAAACTCCTAGTTGTGCAAGATATTTCCAAATCATGTTTTTACCCCAAAAAGATTCTATAAACAACCATTAATAGTTTACTAGCAAAGTGTTCGACAAAAGGACTCAACTAGTATTGATTGTCCTCTAGATGTTTTTGATAATAACTCAAATAGGTAGCATTATTAAAATGAGTTATATGTCTGTATTGTGGCCTATTAATTGTCCCAAAATATTGCATTAGTTTGTTGTGAGAAAATAAGAGTTTTGGAATGGATCGTTCTCTTATTTAGGGAATGAAATGACATATTTCTCTTTTGTCAGATCCTTGATCTCTTGTGAGATAAAAACCACTTGATGCAATGGTTTTTTATGAGTATGGATAAGATACTGCTATTTTCTTTTCCATATTGTAAAAACATCCTTACTTAGTTAAAACAGAATTTTGTTAATGACTTGTATACCAATGGTCAAATTGTTGGAAAGAGCTAGATGATAAGGGTGAAATAACAACCTTAAAGGGTCGAAGTTATACTTCTTTTCCATGAAAATTGAAAAATAATGATAGCATATAAATCGATGACTTTACTTTAGTCTTTGATGTCTAATTGAATATATAATATTTGTCATATACATGCATTTTATTTTTTGAGGAAAAAAATGTATAATAACTATCTCATTGATAAATATATGTTGTACATCAAAAGTGTCCAATGCAATCCATAAAATATCCTTTCTGAGTATCAGAAAAAAAGAGGCTTCCTATCAATTGAGAGTCGTGTAATCTATCCTAATTAAGTAATCTTCCATTTGCATAACCTTTTCAGGTTTCAAAATACAACAAAAGACAGAGTTATGAGATTTCTCATTCTTTTCTTCTTCATAAAGTCTCAAAAATGCTTGAGCCTATTCTCAAATTGTGCTCCTTCAATGGAGGAGAGCTAGTCATCTAAGGAACTGGAGATGGCTTCAAGATGAATTCCAACTTTATAATCCTGGTATGTGTAGCAACCTGTAATAAGGCAGAGAGCCTCTTTAAAGAGTCTCTGCTTCTGAATTTAGATCTCTATAAATATGTGAAAATCATTTTTTTGTAAAAATTCCTTTTATTTATTTTTATGTGTCCCATTGTAGGGGATAATGTAATTTTTTGAAGTTGATTTTACCATTTATCCAACCTATCACAATTTTGGAGTTTCCCATAATCTGAACTTGGACCACTCCTCTCTAGTTCACACTTCATTAACAACCATAATGTATTTAATGTTTCCCAACTGTTTGTTCATTCTCCCTTTCCTGCCTTAAAAAATAATTTATGATCCTCCCCAAAGAACAATATGGCATCTGCCCCTGTTTTCCTTGGGTCACCCAAACATATTGCATTGAAATATGCCCATGCATAAGATTTATCTATGACTGGGCTTGTGATGACTCCAAGGGTTTTTAATTTTGTAGGCTTCTATATTCCTTCATAAACATATTTTATTTACTGCACTACCTAAATGGACAACATCTCCTTATTCTGAATGACATGTTATTTCTTGCCAGCCAAAAGGCCCAAAGAAACTATGCAGGGTATAGCTCTATTTAATGCCTTGTATTTGAGTTTTTTTTATTTGGATGGTAAGGAAATACGATTGTCAACAAGATTATTTATTGGTGCGAGAAAGGGTATTGGTATGGTTATCATTTCCCTACTAGTTCTACATGGCTAAATATGGTTAAAATTTCACATCCAATTTTTCATGTAAATAATGGGATGACCACAAGAAAAATCCCCCAAAATAAATAAAGTATTAATAAAATTGATTCATTTCAATACTTTTTTATACATAATTGAGATGCCAATGAACACGTGACATCTAGTTTCCTTGTTCTTGTCATGCAAATGATATGAATTTTAGATGTATCATGTGAGGATATTAAATATTTACAAACATGCTAGCAAAATTCTTGTAAAAACGTTGGAAATATATTTTGGTAAATATCCTTAAATGATTGATGTTGTTGAGCCTATACCTATAGACCATGGTCTCTACATTCTAGAAATATTGGAGGATCATTTATTTGTGTGGCTTCATTGACCTCAAGCTTCTTTTCCATTTTTAAAGGATAAGTTAGAGAATTCGATTTCATAAAAAAGACAATAAATATAAATACATACAAAGATTTTATACTTGGTAGGCATTTTACTAATTTTATATTATTTCTCATGCGGGTTTCACTTTTGGCTTCTAGATCGATTTGAAATTTCAATTTTGGAATATTTATTGAGATTTCAAACACCAATCATGGGAAGAAAAGATCAAGACAAAATGATCTATCATCATACTTTCAAAGACCTCAATCCAAGGATCCACATTCTTTTCATGATTCGAGCTCTTTTTAGCAACCTATCACTAAAAGAGATGTCAACTCTTGTGAGAATGCATCTAATATCCAAATAATAAATGAGGGAATATGTTCCTCTGGTGATCAAAGTGAGATAAATGCATTTTCACCAGAAATTGGTCGTACACATGTTGAAAATATTTCATTGGAAAAGAATAAAACCAATTCATGGAAAAGAAAAAAAGCCAATGGGACATAGGGAGAGGATTAAAACCAAATTGGGTCTCAAAATTTCCATTTATTGAATCAATACCTCCAAAAAATGAGAAAAATAAACTAAAAGTTAGATGCAATATATGTAGTTGGAAACTTGGCACGCCAACGACATTTCAAACGAAGTTAGATACAATAGAGAAGCATGTAGGAAAGGTGTATGGAAATAAAATTGTAGATGGCGAGGATAAATATATTGTTAGATGGAAATATTCTGAGGAATGTTGACATGTCAAATATGTCGATGAATATAAAAAATATTTAATAAGTAAGTAAAAAATCGAGGCATGTGGAGGAAGCATCACATCTCTAATTGAAAAGACGATGGAAATAAATTTTGTATCCAAGACAATTCAACTAAGCATTGTATTTCACATCTTATCTAAAGGTTGTCCTATGACAAATTATCCAGATTATATGAAATATCTATATTTTCTTCAAATTTCAAACTTTCCATCTTCTCATTGGTCTTTAACGAGTGGTTGGGAATGGGAAAAATATCTAGCTCAAGTAGAAAAGGATGATATAAAAGAGAATATTTCAAATTTTAGGTTTTTGTCATTTTCTTTGGATGAAGTTACAACTATCGATAATACGTCATGGATATGTATGAGTATTTATATGGTTAATGACCATATTAGACATTCCTATCTAATTGGGGTTCATAAAATGAGGGAGAATTATATTGTTGAAAATATTTATGAACTTGTTATTAATAGTTTGAAGGAAATTGGTGGTATGGATCATTTAATGATTGCAAAAAAGTTGGTATGTGTTGGAGTGGATGGAGCATCAGTAATGTAAGGACAAAGGGATGGCCTTTGTGTTATACTACAACTATTAGCTTCACCATATATGGTGAGTATTCATTGTATGGCTCATAGGATGAATCTTTCATTTAAAATAGTAAGTAAGTTTCCATCAGTTTCAAAAGTTGAAGATCTTGTACAAGAGGCTTATGCATACTTTTCTCGTAGTCCCAAACGATTTTTTAGAGTTTAAAAAATTTGATGACGGTGTTACAAATGGAAACACGCTATTAAAAGATGTTGATACAAGATGGATCTCATTGAATGGACCAACTCAAAGATTATTTAGTGGGTACCAGTCCTTGGTAGGGATGATGTATGGACATCACTTCAGTGTAGATAGAGCTCAAGACATTCTCTTTCAACTAATTGACGTAGAAAAATTATTAACATTGGTTGGAATTCTTCCTATGCTAGATGAAATGAATGTCCTTGTGAAAATATATCAAAATCGCACAATGTATATTGTAGAATACACAAATGCAAGAAAATTTTCATTTATTTCATTGGATAATTTGTATACTATGATAGAATCTTTCACGTGTCCACGATTTACAAATTGGACTATGATCATTGATATAGAAAATACTAAATGTTTTTTGAAGTTTGATGAAAAAGGGATACTATATATGGAAGTGCATGGATATATGGTTCCTTTTCATTATATTGATAAGACAAAACAAACAACCAAAGAGTGCCCCGTGTCAAGAGACCTATTCGACAATGGTGTCATTTCAGTGAGACACAACTTGATAGAAATTGCAAAATCACTATCATCGAAGATAAGAGAACGATTTCCTCGAGATGAATTGTTTGAGGCCATGTCTATGGTGTACCCTTAATATTGGAACAACAAAAATTGTCAAACTACTTTAAAACGTGACTTTGTGGAAAAATTAAATACTTTAGTGCATCACTTTTGCAAGAAGGTAAAGATACATGGAGAATAGGTTGAAGGTATTCTAGATAAATCAAAATTGTTTCAACAATCCACACGCTTCGCAGAAACAATGTGGAATCAATTTCTCGTTTTGAATAATCCTCTAGAATATGGTGCAATAACAAGATTATGGACTATTTTAGGTGTTATCTAATACTTACAGGAAAACATGTCAGAATATTTCAAATTAGCAGATTTGTGTCAAACCATGATTTTGGGATCAATGGAGGATGAGAGAATGTTTAGTGCACTTTCATTTTTGAAGTAAAAGATGAGGAACAAGCTTGATAAACATATGGATATATGTTTAATATTATATTAGAGAGGGTCTTGTTCATAATGAAGAAAATGAACACCAAGATGAGAATTGAGAAATTGATATACCACAAGATTCGATCTATCCAATATATATGAGGGCCTAGGGGACACTTATTCCAGTATACATGTTCCATTGGCGGTGAAAGAAATGGTGAATGGAATAACACAAATGATGTGATTCGTGTGATTCGTTGTTCCTCTATTTTTGGAGTAGGTTGGAAATTCTTTATCATAGCAATATTACTACATGCCAATTTTAGGTTGCATTTCATGTAAAAATAGGTTCTATATTTTGTGTTTTTCATTGTAACATTGGAGCCACATTTTCTTGATGCAAGTTATTTTAAGATTGATGTTTTGATATTTAACTATTACATTATCTCTTTATTGTATGTGATAGGGAATGAAGCTGAAATTTGATGAAGATGGGACATATCTCTTCACATAGATAGTGTCCTAGTATTAAAGGGTAAATTCTTGATTTAACAAGACTTACGTTAAGCAAGAATGAGATCATTCAAGTAGATGAAATTTCTTTGATGTCTAGATCTAATATGTTGATAAATTTTAATGGTTTGTTTGTTTGTTTCATTTTGGAGCATTTTTTCAAGTTTGGAATTTTGGGTTTAATTTGGTTAAAAATTGTGTTAGTCCCTTGAATGCTTGTAGTTTTCATTCGATGTTTGAATGAACCTTTTTTTGTGGAATGATTGGCTAAGGGATTTATCTGATTTCCATTGAGTCAAGGGTTTGGGTTAACGTTAAAGACTTTTGTTGAGTATTTTTTTTTTTCATCTTTTTGTCATGACATTTATTTGAGAAACACGTGGTATTAGGCTTAATATATGGCTTTGGTTATTATGTGGGCACTCAATGTCTTTTCCATAATTTTGATGTATTTTTTTAATACATTTGATGGTCAAGGAAATATTTTTATTTCCTTTCACTTTGTGGCATGACTTGAGCATCTTCACCTTTTAGGATCTACTATGTTTATTTTATATTTTCTTTGAAAAGACTTATTGATTATTTAGAAAGGAAAATGAGCTCTACTTATCTAAGAAAAGAGAAATATGGTCCATGCACTAGGTTCTGATGTGTTCATCATAGGAGACCTATTAATAGCATGAGACCTACATTCCTCTAATGAAATTATACTTTTGATGCCAAGACTAAAGAACATTACATGTAGCCAGTGGAGGATGAGAGAATGGTTATTAATGCACTATCATTCTTGAAGTCAAATTTGGTATACATGTTCCATTGGTGGTGCAAGAAATAGTGAATGGAATAGCACAAATGATGTGATTCTTGTAATTCAGTGTTCCTCTATTTTTTGCAGTAGGTCATAAATTCTTTATCATAACAAGATTACTATATGCCAATTTGAGGTTGCATTTCAGGTAAAAACAGGTTATATATTTTGTACTTTTCATTGTAACATTAGAGCCACATTTCCTTATTACAAGTTTTTTAAGATTGATGTTTTGATATTTAACTATTACATTGTCTCTTTCTAGTATGTGATAGGAAATGCAACTGGAATTTGATGAAGCTAGGGCCTATCTCTTAACATAGACAATGTCTTAGTATTAAAGGGTAAATACTTGATTTAACAAGATTTTCGCTAAGAAAGAATAAGCTCATTCAAGTCGATGAAATTTATTTGATGTCAAACTCTAATATCTTGGTAAATTTTAATGATTTGTTTGTTTCTTGAATTTTGGAACATTTTGTCAAGTTTGAAATTTTGGGTTTATTTTCGTTAAAAATTGTGTTAGTCTCTTGAATGCTTCAAGTTCTCATTTGATGTTTGACTGAACCCTTTGTTGTGGCATGACTGGTTTCATCTAATTTCCATTGAGTCAAGGGTTTGGGTTAAAGTTAAAGACCTTTGTGGAGAAAAAAAACATTTTTTCATCTTTTTGTCATGTTTATTTGACAAACATACAATATTAGGCTTAATATATGGCTTTGGTTATTCTCTGGGAACTCAATGTGTTTTCCATAATTATTATTATTTTCTTTATATATTTGATGGTTCAAGGAAATATTTTTTTATTTCCTTTCACTTTGTGGCATGACTTAAGCATCTTCACCCTTTAAGATATACTCTGTTTATTTTATATTTTCTTTGAAAAGACTTATTGGTTATTTAGAAAGGGAAATGAGCTATACTTAACTAAGAGAAGAGAAAAATGGTCTACGCACTAGGTTCCTATGTGTTCATCATAGGATACCTAATAGCATGAGATTGACATTACTCTAATGCAATTATACTTTTGATTCCAAAACTAAAAGAGCATTACACGTAACTAGTGGAGGATGAGAGAATTTTTATTTCACTATCATTATTGAAGTGAAAGTTGAAGAACAAGCTTGAAAAAAATCATTACATAGTTTCTACTAATAATGCACATGTTATGGCGAGTTTCTTGTAACTAAGAAATAGGTATGCTTATTGGTGTTTGTAACACATGAAAAAAAAATATTTCTATATAATTTAGTATCATTTATTTCTTTGTTACTTTTATACAACTCAATTTTGGGAGTGTGTATGTAGTAGGATCCAAGTGAAAAGCATTTCATGTGCTACCCTTTGTTGGAAAATTGATTGTCATTGATGCCAACTTTAAAGGAAGTCTATAAGCCTCTAAAAGTATTGGGTATAATTGAAGAAGTCTCCAAAGTGTTCCCCTTATGGCATAGCTTTAAGCATGATCGTCACAAGAATATGCTTTGAAGAAGTCTACAAGAAACCCATAGGTGTGTTCAAGAGGCCTGAAGTTGACTAAGGAAAATGAGGTTGAAGAATACTTAAAGTGTATACAAAACCCTCATAGATGGATAGTCCTCATCATGTCATTTCCAACGGTAGGTGGTATACCATGTGGTTCCTCACGGTTGACGAGTTATGAGGTCATGAAGTTGGAAGCCCCTAAATGGTTGCAACAAGACGTTACAAGTCATTAATTAAAGGGTAAAACAGTTATAAAAAGAAAGTACACATCTTCCCTAAAGTTAAGGAAAGAAGTCACATGGGCAAGTATAAATACACTTCAAGAAGCCTCTCATTCTTACCTGCAAAAGTTCAATGATTATCTATCTTTCAAGTGATATTTTGGTAAATCTTTTTGTTGGAGATATTTCTATTTTCAACTCACTAGTTCAGTGGTAGTTTATTGGAGCTAGTTCTATTTTAGACTTTCTATTTTAGACCATCACTATTATCCATGCATTCCTAAGAAAAGCTCATTGCTTGTTCGATTTTCTTAATTATGGAATGTTCTTTCCTATATGAGTCTCTATCATTCATTGATCAACTCATTGAGTACTGTGAATATATTTTCTCATTCTTCCATATTGAATCTCTCGTCCTTTTCTTGATAAGATTTGTTTGTACTTGCTTTATCTAGGTCTCCTGTGCATGTTTCCATGAAACATTTACATGGTATCAAAGCTGAGTTGCTTGGAGAAAACTAGACAATCTAGAAAAGAGGGAAATCAGAGTTTTGAAGAGTGTAATCTATGTATCTGACAATGTCTCACCCTCTCCCTATAGAAAGGTACGAAAATCACACACAAAATTACAAAATTACAAGTGTTGTAGGAAGTGTCACACTTTAGACTTAAACAAGGTGCAACAATGTCGCACTGTGGCAGTCAAACAAGGTGTGATAGTGTCTCATTGTGTCCTTCCAATAGGTTGTGACACTCTTCAAAAATTGATTTTTTGCAGTGATTTCTTAGGATTTTCACTTGCAAATTGAGGTTAATTTTTCAGGGTTTTCATAACCAATAAGAGGGTTGGATACGACACCAATTCTTCAATAAAATTTGGTGATAATTCTCACACCACACAATTATTTTGAATGGAATACGAAGGCCAAATTCCAACTCAAGAGGAAAGGATTGTACAATTTGACGATGGTGACAAAAACAAAACCTACATCACCGATTGAGAAGACCAAATGGGCGGACTGTAAGGATGTGGCCACATGACTTCTTCTTGAATTAATTTCAAGTAATTTATGATTTCATGTTTCCACAAGCAAGACTCCAAATGAGATATGGACCACCTTGGAAGGTCTCTTTAGAAAGAAAGATGAGATGAGAGGTCATATACTTGAGGTAGAGTTGAATACTTTGGATCCTAAAAGTTTTGATAATGTAGGATTTCTTTACCAAGTTTAAATCTTTGATATTGAACTTGTAATATTGTGATATTGATAAGTATAAACAAAATGACCAACTTATTCTAACAATATTGGATAAGCTAGGACCAAAATATGTTGTCTATGTCTCCACTTTCCATTCTAGCAGATATGTTTCGGGATCAAAGTGGAAAATGTCTACCATGGAGCAATTTGTCGATTATCTCACACATGAGAAGATCAAAATCATTCATATGGGTCTAATTAAGGAACCCAAATCACATGCACTCACCATGAAATATGGAAAAGGGTCATCAAATAAAAAATTCAAACATAAAGGAAAGGAGAAACAAAAAGAAAAGGAGAAATATTCCAAATCCTTCAAGGATTCTTCAGGTTCCAAAGACTCTTCAAATTCCAAAGGAAAGAAGAAGAAGGGAAAGCAATTCACTTATTGAAATAAACCAAATAATGAAAAATAGACATGCATGAAGAAGCAAATCGATCTTATGGAACATGTGCTTCAGAAGAACAACCTTGGAAACTTCATTCCTGAAGGAGCCAATAAGAAGAAGTAGCAATATCATGCTCCTAAGAAAGGTAATCATCATGATCTAGTTGTAATTAATTCCTCATCTGATTCATGGATTATAGATTTTGGTGCATCGCATCATATGGCAGTGAAAGAGGAAGTTTTTACTTCTTTGAGTTCATGCTAAAGACCCCCTATTCTCATGGGGGATGATACTCCAGTAGCAGTAGCAGGAGAGGGAAGAGTGGAACTCCCTAATAGAATTTTTGAGAATGTTTTACATGTTCCAAAGATTTCTATAAATATTATCTCAGTTTATCAGATCACTTAGATAGGTAAAAAGGTTGAATTTACATCAAATTCAGTTTTTGTACTTGACATGCATGACAATTCCATTATTTAAATTGGTGAGGTAGATCACAAATCAAGATTGTATAAATTCACTAAGTTTGCTGACCATGACTCCTCTTTACTAATTATGCATGCTAATGATAGTAGAAGAGTATGGAATGAGAGATTTGGTCATTTAAAATTTAGGTACATGCATCGACTTTCCGAGAAAGGAATGGTCAAAGTCTTGCCAAACATTCACTTTTATGAAGAGGTTTGTAAAGGATGCATTCTTGGCAAGCATCCTAAAAAGAATTTTGAAAAGGGGAAGGAAAAGAGAGCCTCCTCTTCCTTGGAGCTTGTTCATAGTGATCTCATGGGTCCATTTCCACATTCATCCATCAACAAAGCAAGGTATGTCCTTACATTTATTGATGATTACTCATGCTATACTTGGGTTTATTTTCTCAGGAAAAAGTATGAAGTTTTTGAGCATCTTAAAAACCTCAAAGCTCTAGTAGAGATATAGACTGGGAAGAAGATCAAGATCCTTTGTACAGAAAATGGGGGGGAGTATATCAAAAAATATGTTCAAAATCATTGTCATGAGGCTAGTATCTAGTTGTATCATACAGTTCCATACACTCCACAATAGAATGGAATTGCTAAAAGGAAGAATAGATCTCTCAAGGACATGACTAGTTTCATGTTGCATGCAAGGTCTCTTCCTTCCAAGATTTGGGTCGAGGCACTTAACTATGCTTCTTACATACAGAAAAGATATCCGCATAGATATTTTGAGGATATGACACCTTTTGAGACTTGGACAGGTGACAAAACAAATGTCACACACTTCCGCATCTTTGGATCTCACACATGGGCCTATTTTCCTTCTGAAAAGAGGAAATCATTAGATCCATAGAGAACACCTTACATCTTTGTGGGATATCCATATGATGTGAAGGGGTACATGTTGATTAATACCTCTACATATTGACTCATCATTGAGAGCAGTGTTCAGTTTGAGGAGATTCCTTTGCATGCACAACCAGTGAAACATGCAGATACTCTTGTGCTTCCATTAGTTCTAGACATCAAAGATGATGATTCCATACACTCAAATTCTCTACATATTCAGGATTATAGGATTATATACATGGAGAAGAGAAGGTAGTACATCCAAATGAGGATCCAGTGATGGAGCTTCAGTAAATGCCCAAGTGGGCACATACCACACTTCAGAAAGTAGGCAACCTTGCAGAGGATCCATTGGATTAAAGGAGGAATCAATCTCAGCATGAGGATCCTTCTCATGTACTTTCATATTTTTAACTAGCGATGCCCATGCATTTCTATATGGTTCAATATTCTAATCCACATATCTACAGTGAGGTTGTGGGAAATCCATTATGGGAAGAAACCACGCAGGAGGAGTATGACTCACTCTTAGAGAATCAGACTTGGGATCTGGTTCCACTTCTACCAAGGAGGAAACTTGTTAGATGCAAATGGGTCTATAGGACCAAGAGAGTAGCAGATGGTCAGGTGAGAAGGTACAAGGAAATATTAGTTGAAAAATGACTTCAATAGATTCATGGGATAGATTATGATGATACATTTTCTCCTATAGAAAAGATGGACTCCATTTTCTTGGTTCTAGCCATTGTAACAACCAAAGGATGGGAAGTTCACCAGATAGATGTGAAGAATTATTTTCTTTGTTTAGATTCAACAAGAAGATACTAGTGAAAATTATGCACCTACACTAGGATGGAGCCTCAAGCTATTTTTAGGTGGAAGTCTATTTTTAGATGATGAGCAAATTCTATTTATAGATGATGTCTATTTATAGATGGTGAGTGAATTCTATTTATAGATGTATGTC
>SNQJ01S0011264.1:97436-128362 GCA_010110895.2 Picea sitchensis | reverse complement strand
TATTTATAGATGATGTCTATTTATAGATGGTGAGTGAATTCTATTTATAGATGTATGTCGACTATTATTATCCCTTAATAATAGTTGGACAATAAATATTAGTCTATTCTCAATGAGCACTTGGAAATAGTTAACTGAAGTGGCAAATCGGTTAGCTATAGGAAATTCAAGTTCAAAGGTTGACTGGTGGGAAATGCAAGTCGAATTAGTTGTAATTGAGTGATTCGAAGTTGTAACAGTGTTGGATGTGTAGTTATGTGAGTTGTAAAGTAGTTTAACTCAGTTAAGTGAGTTAAGCTCAGTTGTACTAGTTGTAACTGAACTTACACTAGTGAGAGATCAGTGATCTCACATGCAACTAAAGATTTACCACTGTTAACTACATGCATGTCAGATCCAGTGGAGACCCAGTTGAGATAATAGGCGAAAGGGGCAGTTTGACTATCAATTGTGACATTAGTGAGTGCACTCATGCAACCACACACACATTGTATGTGCCCATGAGGAATGCATAGCCTAGGCAAGAGGAATTTGTTTCATTGTAGGGATTTCCATTAGCATGGATTTGCGCAAAGGAGACAGGTTGTCTGGAAGCAATAAATTGGCACATGAATTTGTCAATTTTTGTATGACAGTGTGAGACAATTGTATATTGTACTGAGAGCTCTTGGATTAGAGTTTTTTATGAGATTGTTTCATGATCCATGATATATACATAATACATGATAGTGGGGTTTTTAGATTTATGTTTTCTCGGTAAAACATCTGTGTTATGTGTGATTGATCTCTCTTCTTGATATTTCAATTGGCGATTGTGTTTTAAATTTTGCAAGAATTTTAGTAGAAGCAATTTTGTATTTAACAGTGGCATATAATTGTTAGATCAGGAGAATCCAGGCAATACATAATTTGTATTAAAATTTCTACATTCTTCACGGTGATCTTTCATAGGAGATATACATGGAGCAACCATCGAGGTTCATTCATACCTCCTCTTTAGTATGCAAACTGAAGAATTCACTCTATGGCCTCAAGCATACACCTAGAGAATGGTATGAAAAAATGGATTCTTATATTCTTTCACATGATTTTGTTAGATGCAAATATGATTGCAATGTTTACGTGTTGAGGACTACTGACTCTTTGATGATTTTAGTACTCTATGTTGATGATATTTTGATCACTGGTAGCTCTACTTCAGCCATTGTTTTGATCAAAGATATTTTGCATGACAGGTTCTCTATGATGGACATTGGTCCACTTAATTTATTTCTTGGTATTGAGATTATTCAGGATGTTTTTGGCATAAAAGTTTCTCAGGATAAGTATGCCAGGGATCTTATGGTTAGATTCCACATGATATACTGTAAGTTTGTACCTACACCCTTCTTATCTTGAATCATACTTGAGGATGGTAGGGATACACCATTAGTGGACAACACTTGGTATCGAAAGTTGGTGGGGATTATTTTGTATCTCACCCACACCCATCTAGATATCTCATATGTAGTAGGAGAAGTTTCCAGATACATGCAAGAGCCCCATGATCTGCACTGGAAGGTTTCCAAGCGCATCCTCAGATATGTTCAGGGCACCGTGAGTTATGGGATTCACTATGCAGCTGGTTGTGCATTGAATCTCATAGGATTCATAGATTTAGATTGGGCTGACGTTGGTACAAATCACAAGTAAACTTCTGGGTACACTCTCATTTTGGGGTCAGGCCCTATTTGTTGGTCAAGTAAGAAACGATCAGCCATTGCTTTATCTTCTGCAGAGGCCGAGTACATAGGAGTAGTCAACTATGTCATTTAGGCACTTTGGCTCCAACACTTCCTTACCAAGATTGGTATCCAGTTTCACTATCTGACTGTCATATCATGTGACAATCAGAGTACACCAAGATTTTGTAGAGATCCAATACAGTGGCAGGGAACCAAAAACATTGAGGTCCACATGCATTTCATCAGAGATCTAGTACATGACAGGATCATTGATCTGCAATTTTGTCCTTCCTCTGAACATACTACTAACATATTCACCAATAACTTCACTGGGATGAAGTTTTAGACTTTGCGGGATCGTCTTGGAGTGAAGAACACAATTTCCTAGAAACTTCCTTTTCTTATTTTGATGCATTGTCTTTTGAGGGGGGGTTTTGTTCCCACGTGGTTTTCCCTCTTTCCTCATTTTTATTCTGTTTTCATTAGTTTCATTGTAAATGAGTACCTAATATGGCATAGTTGTCAGGACTCATTTTTTATTACTCCATATTGATTTTCAGGGGGAGTGTTGGAGATATTTCTATTTTCAACTCACTAGTTCAGTGGTAGTTTACTAGAGCTAGTTCTATTTTAGACCATCACTATTATGCATGCATTCCTAAGAAAATCTCATTGTTTGTTTGGTTTTATTAATTATGGAATGGTATTTCCTATATGAGTGTATATCACTCATTCATTGTATAATTCATTGATAAGCTCATTGGTGTAGTGTGAATATATTTTCCCATTCTTTCATATTGAATCTCTCATCCTTTTCTTGATAAGATTTATTTGTACTTGCTTTAACTAGGCATCCTGTGCATGTTTCCATGAAACATTGACACTCTTTCATATCATATATAAGGAAGTGAAGTCTGAGGTATAAAAGGGAAGAAAAGAGAAAATTCTAATGCTATAAGCTTTCTGAGGTTATGTTGGCGGGCGAAATTGACCGCTCGTCAACTGGAGGAGTGAATATGGTTCGAGGTTGTCTAAATAACCCAATCCGTTTGGATTAATCCACTCCGATGGGTTTAGCTTCTCCGTTAGCCGATCTAATTCCTACGAAAGTGAAAAGACAAAACTAAAGAAACTAACTAAATAAAAAAAAAAACTGCTGGAAACTATATACAACCTAAAGTATATTCACAGTTTACTAACTAATAAAATAGTAGTTCTACTTATTTAATATAGAGTGTATCAATATGATTAAATCTCTATTATATGTACAATATTCACAAAATGAAAATTTTGATCGAAATCTGCAAAATCATATATGAATTGACTTATGACAGCGAAGCTAGTGTTTTGACTTTTTATAACTTTTATAAACAGGAAATGAAATGGCAGCTATCTAGTTGAGAAATAAAAATAACAATCGATACGATGTATTGGACTACAAGAAATTCTTATATTAATTAAGCTAATAAAATGAAACTAGTAAACTGACCTGAAGTATTATCTCCTATTCGTCATGTGCATAGCATACACGTTTGTTGTTTGATGAGGCCAACCCGCATCAGATCTTTACCAATGCTTCTCGTAAATGTGAGGCAGTAACAATTGAATGCTAATGACAGAACATGTAAAGGATGTAGCAACAACAATTTTATAATTTAACAAATGATTACATTAAGATAAATCTTGCTGCAAAGATTTGTATATAACTGCTCATTTAATAAAGAAGATTAGCCTTCTGTTCATTAAATTGGAACAGGATAATTGTTGTACATAATATGAGAAACATAAAACATAGGCATCATATAAATCTAATCACATCAATCTGTAATAAATTGTGACATCTAAAGTAGTCACAATTCAATTGCAAATCAAAATGAGCAACACTTGAATGAAAATATGATATATCGAAGCTAAAGTTGTACCAACATCAACCTTCCATTCAAGTTTGTCAATCATAAACCCATAGTTTATGTTCCCAGGTAGCGATGGTCCTTGTTTACAAAATAATACATTTATAAAGGCCACATGATCAAAACATTCCTTGTGGAAATTATCAAAGTTGTTCCAAAAATTGTGGGGAATACAATCTCCCAAATTCCCATTTCTATCTAAAACTAACAACCTAATCTAAAACCATGTAAAGAAATAGCATGTTCAGAGATGCCACTATTGATCCAATCTCCTTTAGAATTTGTATGTACCTGAAAACGCACAAGAATACATGATTTCAGATTGCATTTTAATTGTAAAACCAAAAAAATCGAATTTTAGTAACTAGCTACAGAATCTCACGATTCTGTAGTTAGTTATTATTATAAATAGAATCGTGTTTTATCAATTCAATCAAAACAGAAATAGATGCAATTTGAGCAAACAAATCATGTATGCTAATTCAAAACAAAAACAAAATCATCCTAAAATTACTTTTAAAATACCATACCTCGGATTTAGGGATTTTAATCAAGCTATTTTTGAATTGACAATGGTAGTGGCCACCTCCATGTTTTTAAAGACAACAGAGCCTGTGGTCTTCTGTCTTTTATCATTAGCTTGCAATCTGTCATTTTCCTTAGTTAGCACATTCACTCGGTCCTCAAGGGACTTGATCCAAGATTGGAGCAAAGGGACGTCTCTGTAATACCGGTCAAGCCACGACTGACATTCGTTGCACTGTGGTTGACCAGGCTATGTTTTCACAGGTGAGGAACTTCTTGTTTGACTTGTAGGTTCTCTGTCGAGTTTGATCCCAGGGAAGTTGGGGTCGTCTCTAAGACATGGTGGGAGGTTTGTCACATAGTCATAGGGCTTAACTGAGCATAGTCTGTGTGAGTATGGATACTCTTCAGTTGGAAACCGTTTGATTTCGGAATCAGAATATTCACTTAACAGAATTGGTTTTTGGTCTGTGTTTTCTTTAGGTTTATTACAAGCACACCGTGAAACCCAGCGCACAGCCTTTTTACCCTTGTAATTGATATCACTGTTACCTTTACCCTTTTTCCTTGCAGAATTTTTAACAGGCTTACCACCATCTTTTGGACATGAATCAAGCAGGGTGTCGGGTTGGGTAGTGTTCGGGTAGGTCGAGGGTTCAACAGAGTGAAAGAGCGAAGGAGGGGGAATGACAGGCCCGACAAGGGTTTTTGTAACAACGGATTTTTCGACTTGTCCTATTTCAGGACTAGCAAAACCATTCCTTAACAAGAAAGCGTCCCAACAATCGCCATTCAACTTCAATTGATGAACCATAATAACTTTAATTAAACAGTGGTGGAAGAGGTTGGAGTCGGATTTCTCCCTTTTGAAACGTTTATCCATTTTGTATAAACTCCGAAGGAGAAAATATGTCATGTTTAAGGGAAAATCGATTGAACTCATGAGAAACCACAAGTGGTATAAGAAAACTAGACCGTATCTACCCTCACAGGTAACGAACTGCTTGACAATAGCTAACAAATCGTGCCATCTAGGTTTTAGAGCTGTAATGGGCATACCTTTGTCGCAACTGTTAATCTTCCTTGAGGTAAACAATAGTGACCAGGGTACTTCGTCAACCTTTGAATTTTTAAACCATTTTTGTCCCATGACTGGCAGACCAGTGGCTGAGCTAATGAAATCTTCGTTCAACTCGAGCTGGACGCCCCCAATTTTGGCTCTGCAACCATCAAACGTTAGCGTGAATTGTTGAGCAACTGCCAAGTCAAAACCCTCAAACTTCTCAACAAATACCCGCCAACCATTCCTCTCTAGGTCCTCTTAGGAATTATCAAATAATAACAAAGTTTGGACACCGTTGGGTTCGATTCTCACTACAGGAGCCATAGCTAATAGTAAAAAATCAACAGGGTATTTGGCAATGGGGTTTCACAAGATAGACACAGAACCATGGTCTCGAAACTTCCCCAACACAATGCACAGGCATCTCAAAATGCAAGGGCAAAGCATTAATGCTATGCGTGCGAGGATAGTGGTGTAAATCGAGGCCATGCAAGAATATCATGTCAGGATGTACTTGGAACGATGCCTTGGTGTAATGGTACATTCAAATCATAACAATGCATATCCAAAATAAATTTAATCAACATGTCAAATGAACCATTACATAACCACGATTTGACCCAAAAATCAATGTGTCAAACAAACCATTGTGTCAAAGATTTTGTAAATCGACACCATATTAACAATAGTCAAATGCATAGATGTTTGGTGTTTTGATAAATATGTAACCAATGGTGTGTTTGAGGTCAAGGAGTTATAACCATGTAAACAAGTAGGTTCATGATAAACCAAATGATCATTAATCCTTTGATGTAATTAACATGAATTCCAATTGTGGGTTTTCACGCTTGCAGTCGTGAAAACAAAAACAAAAAGCAGGTACACAAAAAGAGAAAGATAATGGTGTCGTTTAAAAAGTTGCGACGAGTAATGAGGGTTCAAAAACCTTGTGTAGGCATCTTAAAAAAAAAAGATAGAGATTAATATGGCTGCCAACAGGTTATCAACAGGTCATAGCGGAGCAAGGCACGGACATCTACGAGTCACAGTGGAGAAAGGTATGGAAATCTATGGGTCATAGTGGAGCAAAGAGTGGACATATATGGGTTGATAGAGTGCAAGTCATGGATTTGTGAAAAGGTCATGAAGAAGATGCTATCTTTTGTTTGTTAAAGATGACATGCACCAGGTTGGTCTATTGATCTGAGATGATATGTATCATGTATTATTTATGAGTAAAGGTATGTCTTTTATGTGTTAGTTTTGAGGATTGTATCATGGTTTTTATGGCACATGCTTGAGGCATATGTTGGAACTTGGTTTGAGGTTCATGTCTTGGTGATATTGATATGTGCTTGAGACATATCCTTGGTACATTGCATATGGTTGTTATGGTTCATTGTTAGAGGCACATATTTGTGATGATTATCACATGTGTGAGGAATATACTTGGTATATGATCTTGGTTGTTATGGTGCATGATTAAGGCATATTGTTGAGACATTGGTATATGGTTTACTGCATGGTATATGCTTGAGGGATATCTTGGAGATATTGGATTATATCTTTGGTACATGGTGTATGGCATGATTGAGACATATCATGAGTGATATGATATATGATTTAGGTACATGTTGTTGTATGGGTTTTTGGTACATGTTTGATACATACAGGTTGATGTGATAGTGATAGTGATAGTGATAGTGACAATGACAGGTTGATGTATCAGTCATAGTGGTAGTTACAGGTTGATCAGTGGTAGTGAAAGTTTGAGTCTACATTTATATTTCAAGGCAGTAGGACAGGGAAAGGAAAGGGGCTTGTAGCCTCCTTCTATTTGGTGTCGAATAAATCGAGAAGTTGGAGCTTCCTTCAGTTTGGAGCATGTAAATCAGGGGGTTGTAGCCTCCTTCTAGTTGTAGTTGGAGGATTTAGGGAGTTGTAGATTTATTCAGGTTGGTTCCTATAAATGAGGGGTTTGATGCCTCCTTCTAGTTAGTGTTGGAGAATTTGGAAATCGGTGCTTCGTATGAATGCAATCTTTGACATATAAGAAATCATTATGTATTTTTCTCCCATTTGGGTTTCCACACAAATTTTGGTGTATTGTGTATATGTGGTTATTTGTAATTCTATGTTGATTGATACTTCTCATGATATACTGATGATATACTACTGATAAAGTTAATGATTACATGTTTTGGTTAAAAGTGGTAATAATTTCATAATATTGATTCACCCCCCCTATCAATATTCCAACAATTGGTGTTAGAGAAGGTCCTTCAAGAAAAAAGTCTAACCATTGGAAGGAAGATCATGGAGTACACTAATATTGGAGTACCATAGCTTGATGGATAGAACTATGAATTCTAGAGAAGAAGAATGAAAACATATATACAAGCACAGGGGTTCAATGTTTGACAAACAATAGTAGATGAATACACAACACCTAACACTCCTCCAACAGATATAGATGGAAAGAAACTCAATGCAAACAATTCAAGGGCCACAAATGCAATTTTAAATGGTCTAGATCACTCGGTATATGTCAAATTTATGCATTGTGATACGACAAAGGATATTTGGGGCAAACTTCAAAATGTTTACGAAGGGGATGCTAAAGTAAAGGGGGCCAAGATTCAAACCTACAAAGGAAAGTTTGGAGAATTGAAGATGAAGGAAGATGAAGATATTGCAAATTACTTTCTACGAGTTGATGAAATAGTAAATGTAATTAAAGGATTGGGAGAAGAAATTAAAGAATCAATGATTGTCCAAAAGGTATTGAGGTATCTTCCAATGATATTTGATCCCAAATTTCCATCCCTCGAAGAAAGAGAAAACCTTGCTATGTTGAGTATGGAAAAGCTACATGGGATACTTACATCCTATGAAATGAGGACATAGAAAGATAATCCACCCATGAAGGAGGAAATGGTCAAGGCATCCAATAATATGAAGAAGAACAAACATGAACCAAAATCAAATCCAAAGTCAGACTGTATCTGCAGTGATGATTTAGAAGAATATGAAGAGATATCCAACTTCCTAAGGAAGTTAAGGAAAGGAACTGGAAAGTACAAAGGTAAGCTTCCTTTTAAATGTTTTAATTGTGGTAAAATTGATCATTTTTATAATAAATGTCCATATGCTAAGAAAAAAGAGAATGATGAAGAAGTTCCCAAAAAAGAAAAGAAATATCAAAAGGGAGACAAGAGAAGAAACAAAAATAAATTCTTGAAGAAAAGTATCTACTCAAAGGAGGACAATTTCTCATGAGATGAAGATGACGATATCGATGGTGACTTAGAAAATTTACTATTTATAGATTTTGAAAATGATGAAGAATAAGGTGAAGTATATCTTGAAGCAAAACTAATTAGCAGCTTAAGCGAACTGAAGAAATAAAGGAAGAAAAACAAATCACTCAAGGGACAATTACTCAATTTGAAAGAAAGTTCTCAAAGTCCTAACTTTGAAGAAGATCAAAAGATGATTATGAATCTGAAAGTCCAAGTTGAAGAAGCTAGAAGGATTGAAGAAATACTCAAAATTCAGTTGGAAGAAAAAGAAAAAGAGAAGGAGAGCTTAGAAATAGAAATTGTTTCTCTAAGGAAGGAAATTCAGAGAATAGATATGCAGTAGAACAACACCAAAATACTGGATGAAATCATCATCTCACAAAGGTTGTATCATGATAGGTTTGGACCGGGATACAAACAAACACATACAGAAAAGGCTTCGAGCTCCATGACTACAGAAGAGGAAGAAGAACAAAGGACTTAAGCATACATCACTAGAGAATTCACCAAGAAATAAGAATGCAAGCCTTCACATGATAATGATCAGGAAGAAGACTACAAAAGGATGGCACCTTCTAGAAGACCCTGGTTTTAGAATAAAAAACCACCTATGGAAATAAATCAAGAAGAAAACTACATAGGAACAACACCATTCAGAAGACCTCCCATGTATCAAACTATATTTCTTGGTTCATGTTATTTTTGTAACAATTTTGGGAACAAAGCTATAAACCACAAACCTTATGCTAAGAACAAAAGAAACTATGAAGGTCACCCTAGAATTAATCATCTCAGAAAGCCTCATGAAGCATACAATAGAAACTATAACAATTTTGGATAATTAAATGATGAAGTAGAATGTTACAAATGCAACAATTTTGGACACATGGCCAAAGATTGCATATTAGCAGTTCCTCCAATGGAACCAAAGAAGGAATTCAACAATCATCAAAAGGGACCATCAAGAATTTGGATAAGGAAGAAAGATAAACTAAATGTTGAAGAATGTTCCCTTGCACTGTAGGAACAAAGAAAAAGAAGTGATTGGTATGTTGACAGTGCTTGTTCAAAACATATGACAGGTGACAAGAACAAATTTATAAATCTGAAGAAAGAAAGAGATGGATCAATTTCATTTGGTAATGACAATTGAGTCAAAATTATAGGGAAAGGCACAATCAAGCTTAGAAGTAAGGATGCCAAGGAAGAAAATGTCCTACTTGTTGAAAACATGAAGAATAATTTGTTGAGTGTGATTCAAATGTGTGATCAAGGACATAGACTTATATTTGACTCAGAGAAATGTGAAATAAGAAAAGAAGGACCAGGAAAATTGGTGGATACAACAATAAGAACTCCAAACAAAATATACATCTTAAATGAGATTGGAAAGGAAAGATGTTGCTAGGAAAGGAAAATGAAATTTGGATTTGGAACAAAAGAATAGGACACATGAACTTTGACAATCTGGTCAATATTAGTAGAAAGGAAGCAGTAAGAGAAATGCCCAAAATCTCAAAATTGGCTAGTACTATGTGAAAGCATTGTCTACATGGAATCAAAGGAATACTCTACAACAAAGCCATTGGAAATTGTGCATACTGATCTATGTGGAAAAATGAGAATGAAAGGACTAAATGGAGAATAGTACTTCATGCTACTTATTGATGACTATACAATAATGATTGTAGTTTTCTTTCTCAATAATAAATTAGAGGCATTCAGAAATTTCAGAATATGCAAGGAGATGGTTGAAAAGGAAATGGATTCAAGAATTAAGTGTTTAAGATCAGACAATGGAAGAGAATTCATATCAAAATAATTTATGGAATTCTATGAAGAGCATGGAATAAAAAGGCAATTCTCAACATCTAGGACACCTCAACAAAATGGAGTCGTTGAAAGGAAGAACATAACTGTAACATAGATGGCTAGAACCATGTTGAAGGATTCCAAGTTGAGTAATATATTTTGGGTAAAGCCATGTACACAATTGTTCATATCTTGAACAGAGGAATGCTCAGACATAACAATGACAAAACATCATATGAGTTATGGAAGGGAATACCAACAAATGTCAAACATTTTAGAGTATTTGGAGGCAAGCGCTACATAAAAAGAGAAGATGACAAAGTTGGAAAATTCGATTCTCGAGTTGATAAAGGCATACTAGTTGGATACTCAAGAAAAAGAAAGGCATACAAGTGTTACAATCTGAGACTAAAAAATATAGTAGAAAGAATAAATGTAAATATTTATGAAACAAATGTGCAGAAGATCAAATAAGAAAGAACAAATATTAAAGAGTAAGAAGTAGAAGAAGAACCCAAAGAATAAGAGCTAGAAGAAGAAAAACAACAACAACAATTAGAATAAGAACAAGAAGAAAATGACCAACACAACTTTCTAATTCCCTCTAGGACACCTAACCTTCGGGTTCAGAAGAATCATCCACCAGAACAGATTATTGGAGATAAAAATGCAGGAATAGAAATGAGAGGAAGTAAAAGGTTTTGTACACCATAGCAAAGACACCTTGCACTACTATCCATAATTGAACTCAATAGTTTTGAGGAAGCCAATAATGATGAACATTGGGTCAAGGCCATGGAATAAGAACTACATCAAATAGATAAGAATGAAACAAGGGAACTGATGCCAAGACCGAAGAACAAAAATGTGATTGGTACAAAATGGGTGTTCATAAACAAAATAAACGAAGATGGGCAGGTAACCATAAACAAGACAAGATTAATATGCAAAGGATATGGACAAGTTGAAGGAGTAGATTTTGAAGAAAAATTTCCCCATGTTTCCATAATGGAATCAATTAGACTAATATTGGCCTATGCATGTTCCAAGAGAATCAAAGTATATCAGATGGATGTAAAATTAGCATTTTTAAATGGTGAATTAGAAGAAGAAGTCTACATTGAACAACTAGAAGGATTCCTACAGTCAGAAAGGGAATGTTATTTTTTCATATTGAAGAAAGCTCTATATGGACTCAAACAAGCCTCTAGAGCCTTGTATTCAACATTGGATAGGTATTTTCAAGAACAAGGATTTAGAAAGGGTAATGCAGATAGTAATCTATATGTAAAGGTTGATAGAAACAACACACTTATCATTGAAGTATATGTGGATGAAATTATCTTTGGAAGTGATGATGACACGATGAGTAAGAATTTTTCCCAAGGCATGCAAAATGAGTTTGAAATGTCACTACTTGGTGAATTGACATTCTTTTTTGGACTTCGAATATATCAGCAGGATGAAGGCATTTTCATTTCCCAAACCAATTACATCAAAGAAATGTTGGAGAAGTTCAGAATGGAAGATTGCAAACCCATAAGTATTTCGATGGTGACCAATTGCAATTTGATAAAATATGATGAATCCAAAGAAGAAAATTAGAGACTCTATAGATCAATGATTGGAAATATACTCTATGTGATAGCTTCAAGACTAGATGTAATGCAAGCAATTGGACAAGTTGCAAGATTTCAAGCAACACCGAAGGAAACTCATGTTCTATAAATAAAGAGGATATTAATTTATCTTAATGGAACAATAGAGTTTGGATTGTGGTATCCAAAAGGGAATGATCTTACTATGGTCTCCTATGTAGATGCAGATTGGGCAGGAAGCATTGATGATAAAAAAATTACTAGTGGAGCAGTCTTTTATTTGGGTGATTTTCTGGTATCATGGTTAAGTAAGAAGTAGTCCTTAGTATCATTGTATACAATAGAAGAAGAATACATTGCATCAACAACATGTTGTACTCAGGTTCTTTGGATGAAGCAAACCTTGCAAGATATACAAGTGAGGTATGATGATCCCATTTCAATATTCTGTGACAATACCAGTGCTATCCATATCTCCAAGAATCCAATGATGCATTCCAATACCAAACACATTCCTATCAAGTTTCAATTTATGCGGGAATAAGTTACAAAAAATAATAGTAACCTAGAGTATATTAGGACAAAGGAACAAATTGCAGAAATCTTTACTAAACCTCCCCCAAGATAGAAAATTAAGTATCTTCAACATAAACTTGGAATATTTTCTTCTTCACAGTGATATACACAACTTTTTGATAAGAATACAAGGGAAAATAAATCATTTGTGCAAACAAAATTGTTGATATCATATCATTCAATAAATGAACCTTAATATGAATGTTATTCTATATGTCAATAGTTTACGTCATAAGGAAGAACCAGTATAAAAAAAACATCAGAAGAGAGAAAGTTCAGAAGTAGATTTTGAGGGTGAGTTCCCTTTTCCCTTGATGTCAAGGGGGGAGAAAGAAAAGAAGCATGCAGACATGGGAACATTGGTCTCAGGGGGAGCATGAGTGTTTCCATCAATGCCAAAGGGGGAGATTGTTGGAAAATTTATTTTCATTGATGTCAACTTTAGAGGAAGTCTAGAAGCCTATAGAACCATTGGGTATAATTGAAGAAGTATCCAAAGTGGTACCCTTATGACATATATTTAAGCATGTCCCTCCCGGGAAGATGCTTTGAATAAGTCTACAAGAAACTCAGAGGTGTGGTCATGATTCTCAAAGTTTACTAAGGAAAATGAGGTTTAAGAATACTTCAAGTGTATATGAAACCCTCATAGATGGATAGTCCTCGTCATGACATTTCCAATGGTATGTGGTATGCCATGTGGTTCCTCATGGTTGAGGAGTTATGAGTTCATGAAGTTGTAATCCCCAAAGAATGGTCAAGAAAGCCCTAAATGGTTGCAACAAGAAGTTACAAGTCATTAATTAAAGGGTAAAATGGTTATAAAAATAAAGTACAGGTCAGCCCTAAAGTTAAGGAAAGAAGTCACTTGGAAAAGTATAAATACACTTCAAGAAGCATCTCATTCTTACACACACAAGTTTAATGATTATCTATACTTCAAGTGATCTTTTGGTAAATATTTTTCATAGCATATATGAGGAAGTGAAGTCTGAGGTAGTGAAGGGAAGGAAAGGGAAAATTATAATGCTATTAACTTTCTAAGGTTATCCGTGGGTCGTAGTGGAGAAAGGTGCGGACATCCACGAGTCACAGTGGAGAAAAGTGCAGAAATCCACAGGTTGATAGTGTGCAAGTCGTGGATCTGTGAAAAGGTCATGAAGAAGATGTTATCTTTTGTTTGTTGAATATGACATGCACCGAGTTGGTCTGTTGATCTAAGATGATATGTACTAGGTCTTCTTTATGAGTAAAGGTATGTCTTTTATGTGTTAGTTTTGAGGCTTGTATCATGGTTGTTATGGAAAATGCTTGAGGCATATGTTGGCACTTTGTTTGAGGTTCATGTCTTGGTGATATTGATACATGCTTTAGACACATCTTTGGTACATTGTGTATGGTTGTTATGGTTCATTTTTAGAGGCACATCTTTGTGATGATTGGCACATGTGTGAGGCATATACTCGGTGTATGATATTGGTTGTTATGGTGCATGTTTGAGGCATATTGTTGAGACATTGGTATATGGTTTACTGTATGGTATATGCTTGAGGCATATATTGGAGACATTGGATTATATATTTGGTACATGGTGTATGGAATGATTGAGACATATCATGAGTGATATGGTACATGGTTGAGGCACATGTTATGCTATAGGTTTTTGGTACATGTTTGAGACATACAGGTTGATCTGATAGTGACAATGATAGTGACACTGACAATGACAGTGACAATGATAGATTGATGTATTAGTGATAGTGGCAGTGGCAGTTACAGATTGATCAGTGGTAGTGATATTTTGAGTCTACACTTATATTTTAGGGTGGAAGGACGGAGCAAGGAAAGGGGGTTGTATCCTCCTTTCGGATTGTGCCAGAGAACTCAGGGAGTTGGATCTTCCTTTAGGTTGGATCTTGTAAATTATGGGGTCGTATCCTCCTTCCAGTTGTAGCTAAAGAATTCATGGAGTTTTAGATTCCTTTAGGTTGGTGCCTCCTTCTAGTTGGTGCTGGAGAATTTGGAAGTGGGTGATTTCTATGAATGCAATATTTGACATATAAAAAAGCATTCCATGGGTTTCTCCCATTTGGGTTTCGACATAAATTCTGGTGTGCTATGTATCTATGGTTATTTGTTATTATCTTTTGATTGATACTACTCATGATATACTGATGATATACTGTTGATAAATTTAATGATTACATGTTATGATTAAAAGTGGTAATAATTGCATAATATTGATTCACCCTCCTTATAATTATATCATGAGAAGTATCAATCAATAGAAAATATGAAATAAAGATTATACATATAGTCCAAAATGAGACCACAAAACCATCAA
The DNA here is from genome assembly GCA_010110895.2 of Picea sitchensis. NCBI lineage: Eukaryota > Viridiplantae > Streptophyta > Pinopsida > Pinales > Pinaceae > Picea > Picea sitchensis. Next base: position 113,508 of record SNQJ01S0011264.1, on the reverse strand, counting down.
ATTATTTTATTAATTCAGTTATGAAATACAACCAAAAACATTCTTTCATGCCCCAGAATGGGTAAGGAATAGAATAAGACTTAGAATTCAAAGGTGGAATGTTACATCACATAGAGACTGTTGTAACAGATATCAAAAATTGACTGCGCCACCCAAGGTGTCCTACCTGGCTCCAATTCATCCTCCTAGCATGTACCTGCAAGAAATTCCTAAAATCGTTTCAAGAACCTTTAACTAGGGTTCAAATGTTATGAGCACGGATTTACACCCACTGCAACCAACAATATTGCTAGTTGGAATGAATTTGGGATGTGGGTTCACGGGAAAGATTGGCTCTCAGAGCCTTTAGTGTATGGGATATCTCAGCGGGCTCAATGCCACTGCAGGCAACACTTGTCAAAGATCTAGGTCTCTCTATAAATCAATATATTTGGAGCCCAGATGGGACCTCGCTTAGAGCTGTATTTTCCAAGCATATTGTCCACTTATATGCATATACTGGTGTTGGCGAGGTGAGGCAACATTTAGAGACTAATGTTCATATTAGTGGTGTGAACAATATTGTTTTTTCTCACCTGAATAACAAGCAGCTCTGTGTTATCACTTGTGGAGATGATAAAGCTATCAAGGTGTGGGACGTTGTAATTGGCACCAAGCAATACACAGTTGAAGGTCATGAAGCACATGTATATTCGGTCTGCCCTCATCATAAGGAAAATGTCCAGTTCATTTTCTCTAAGGTTCTTGCATATGGACAGATTGTGGTAAGACATATAGCATTGAGAGAAGTGATCCACTAGCGGGCCTGTTTTTGAGATTTGTCATTTCGTTTATCATTGGACTTTGGCATTTTCCTAGGAAATATTTCTTATAGAATTCCTTTGGCTAAGCTGCTGCGCTATGAAGAGCGTTTCTATCACGTCAAATTCACCCAAGACTTCCCCCTCGGCCTATTAGATTGGTGTATATCAGATGGTGACTATGACGAAGTTGGTATCAATGGAGAAGTTTGCACCTAAAATTGTTCAAAGACATCACAAAATGTCTCCATTTTATGTTTCATATACTGTAAGATGGACGTGAATAATGCACCCATGCTAGAGCGCAGGATTCTTGTAGGGAAATCCCATGTGGGCGTTATGGATACGTTGCATTTCCATTTATGTCTCTTGCAGATTTCCCTGGCAGGACTGACATACCGGCAATAAGCGTTTATGTTTAAGCGACGTGGCTACAGTGCAGAGGAATCATGCTCGACGAATACGATAATTTATTGCCTCTGACTACACAGCGAAGATGGACTGGTATCGCCTGGCGGGGGACGTTTGAAGAAGGGGTCAATGGCGATGGATTTGTGGCATGAGACATAACTTTCGAGAATAGAGCTAGAGGAAGAGGCAAAGGAAGTTATGGTGTAGTTGTACGAGTAGACGGTGATTTGTCAGCATTCAAGAATTGCGCCTTTCGTGGACATCACTACAACCTCTATGCACATGCACTGCATCACTTGTACAGAGACTGCACAATTGAGGACTCACTCATTGACACTGCTACCACATATTTCCAAAACTGCACCATCCTTGTAACTGGTCGTTCCAGTTTTGCATCCTAGGAGATACGCTGGCGGCCTCAAATTTCCTCTGTACACACTCCAAAGATGCATGCAAGGCAATCCATAGCTTCTGTTGAGCACCATACATTCAAATCAGATGACCATGTTTGTTGACATTACAGCCACAGATAGCACATCATGACAGTTTTGTACTCTTAATAAACAGTATTGGTTTTAGCCAATCAGTTCTCGTAATGTATATCGGGTTCTTCGAGAGCTTATATCATATGAGAAAATGGATTTCTCACAAGAGCAATATGATTTCCAACGGCTGTGTTCTCGTCGATAGTTCCTCCTCTTTTCTTCTGCTTCAATATTTGTTAGCTGTCAAAACCCTAGATCGCAGGTGATTACTTGTCAGACTTCACAGTCTGACATAGTCTTCGTAGATTATCGAGCTACAAAGTGTGTTAATTTCTTTTTAGTTTTGATTAAGTTGGATGCAGTTCTGAGTTCCTAAAGCAAATTGTGACAAAGTTGCATGAGGAAATTTTTTCTTCCAGCTGATGTCATCATGGAGCAAGGAAATGCAGTAGTCCAACTTTATATAATCTCACTTGGTGCCCTGCATTTGGTTGCATCAAAAGGATATGAATATATCGTGATGTTTCTCATAAAAGAGGGAGAAGATGTGAACTGTGTAGATAAATTTGGAAACACCCCGTTGCTAGAGGCATTCGTGTATGGACACAATCGGATTGCTACACTGCTTGTAAAGGAAGGTGCATATTTGGATTTACAAGATAGTGGAAGCTATCTGTGTAAAGTTGTAGCAAGTGGGGGAACTGCACTATTAAAAAGGTTGTTGACCTGTGGTATGGACCCAAATTCAAAGGACTATGATCACAGAACACCACTTCACCTGGCAGTTGTTGAGGGTTTGCATTTGGTGGAAAAGATATTACTGGACTTTGGGGCAAGTGTTCTTTCAGAGGACAGGTGGGGAAACACGCCACTTGATGAAGCACAAAAATTCGGGAGAAAACCTCTGATTCGGATGCTAGAGATTGCAAAACAGAATTATATTAGCCAACACGTCCCAGCCTCTAATGAAACACAAGGAAGCTTGAACTATAGAAATACTCTGGACGACGAGATTCGCATCCCACAGTCAACATCAATAGGCCAACTTGTAATGGATGATTGTTTAGATGATGAGGTGATCAGTCCAAACCAATCTATAGAATGCAAGCTGCTAGATGGAATTACTATTGCAGAAACTATAACAGTGTCGCATTCTTCAAGGAAACAGGAAGATAAAAGATGCACCGTTATTCCTTACCACCCATGGGCTGCCACTGAAAATGAAGAAATGAGTGCCTGCACCACGGTGAACATCGAGAACGAGTCAAGCAAGTTTTTTGTTCTCTCTATTAGAAAAGTTCAAATAATAACAGTCAGAGTGACACCCGACGTTGAAAACAAAACCAATCGCATGGATTACACGCAGAAATCCCTATCCAACTGTTGAGTGATTCATAACAAAACTGACGAAGCATCTGGCAGCTGCAAAGTCTAGAAGACAAATCGTTTCACATTTCTTGGAACTCAAAGAAATCTATTTTATATTTTTCTTTTAAAAAGACTGAGGTAGTTAACAACAAAGGGGGGGCGCATGAGCGCAGGACTGGGGGAAACCTCTTCTGAAGAGGATTTCATTGTAATGTTTGAGTTTTTGTAACCCATTAATGGAGTAATAAAGAAGATCTGTGACTTGTGACTGTGAGATTCATCACGGTTGATTTCTTTCAGCATGTTTTCCTTCTCTTTTAGATGTGTTAAAATTGTTTGGACTTCATTTATGTGTTCCTTACTCACAGTTGAAATTGTATTTACCATATATTTATGTCTTCCTTAATCCATCACGACTGCATTACATTTTGTTTTCTTCTAACCGATGGGATTTGTTATACTTTAGTACGACCACTACTATAACGAAAGGATTTAGGTTTTCTGTATTTGTTTATTGCCTTTCCTCTGCACCAGCTATCAGTTGTGTAAGACCAATATGCATTTTCATAACTCTGCATATATCCTTCGCTACGACGGCCTTCCCTTTTTCTTTCCACTACCGCATCATGACAATTAAAGCGCTGAAAGATAGACTTACTTTGCCTCACTTTCTGCAAGTTATTTAATCTCTGCTATTGTCTCCTTTCTTCGGTTTTCATTTGACTCCATGACCAATGGACCTTTTCCCTGGTTTAACCCCCAAACTCCAAAAATCCAAGACCATCATTTACCCATAAAACTGCCCATCTTTTTCATGTTTACTTCATTTTATTTTGTGACATGTTTTGAGAGATCCCTCTCAGGTTGGAAGAGGGCAGCTTCTAATCCAAAGTGGTTCGAGGTTGCCTCAGGATTGATTTGCTGCAACCCATTTCAGTTCTGAGTGTCAACAGAGATGACTGGTGTCTTTTAAGTAAAACCAAGACTGAAAAATAATTGGATAAACAAGCCATACTATGGCACTGCCTTGAATCTACACACAATTACTAATTAGTACTAAAAATCAATTCAGAAATCCAATAAGAATTTATAGACTATCATAAACAAATGATCAACCTTCTAAATTATGTCAACAATCAATGCTTATTGGTCCTTCTTATTGCCACCTTCATTAATACCCTTATATCAACAAGAAGTTCTTAGCTTTTAAGTGTTTTAGAAACGAATAAAGTAATAATCTCTAGAGAAAGAGAAAACCTTATAAGAGTTTATGTTTACATCTCTTTTTTTTCTTGTCCCTCTTGTTCTCCTTTTATTCTCCAAAAGTAGTTTTGAGTAGTTCCAACTACTTTTAGTTAAGTTATTTAAATAACTTTTAGTTGGATATGAACAACTCATAATTAAATATTAATAAATAATGATAAGGGTATAATAAATATTAACTAATGGGTGGGCCCCCCCTAATTAACTTTATTGTTTAATTTCAAAATATCCCCGTGTTCCTCCATCAATAACTATGCATCAATATCATCAAAACTTCATTATAAATATATATACCAATTAGCTCACACATCAAATGTTCCAAAACATACTTGTGATTCCCATATACCAATTACATATGCATCTATATGCCCAAAATAAGTAACTCAACAAGTTGTCCAAAATATAAATTGTTGTCCAAAAATAAGTAGAATATGTCCCAACAGTGAAGTCAAAATAAATAACATGATAAAAACCGAAATCGTATTTTTTGTGTGAGGTAGTCCACCTCTGTCCACTTTACTTGGACTATGTTAGCTTGGGCACCTGTGAATCTTCCTTGATGGGAATTTTACCTTTAATTGTTGATGTGTTTGGGTACATATATTCAAAAGGGGTATATACATCCTCATATCCAGGGTGTTGTTAATGTGATGTGATTGAGTGTGAGGATGCTTCAGATTGGTCAGAATTAGCATAATTGGCCAATTGTTTCCCTTTGGAATTTTTAGGCTCTTGGGAAATGGACTTGAGTCTTTTCAGTGGTTGAGTTGAATGGGCATGCGATGTCACCGATTCATTGTGTTGGGAAGGCCATTTAGGTGGAGGAGGAGGTAATGGAAAAGACATTGTGGGACATCCATTAACATGAACATGGGGAGGATTGACAACATCATTCTAGACATCATTGATTGGGATCTCGGGTAGTAAGGACACATGTGGCTGCACTCGTATGCCATAGATGATAGGATGAGGATGCAAAGGTGGTATTTCTAGTGGAAGTAGAGATTGAAAGGATCTTTGTCCAGCTAAGTTTAAGAAACATGTTTGCAAGAGTTGATTAAACTCTTCAGAATCAACATCAAAGTGAATGGAAAATCAGAGTCTCTTATTTCCTCCTTGCCAAAAATCATTTGGCCTTCTTCCCTTGCCTCTATTTCCTATGCCATGTCTACCTCTACTAAAAAATTTCATCTATTAAACATAAGGCTAGGTTAGGGTTTGTATATAGTAGCAAGTAAAACATCAAATACCATTTTCTTTGTCACAAGTTTAGAAATAGATCTAAATTGATTAGAAAGCAAGCATGCATACAACTAGAGATAAAAGGGAAAGGAAACTCAAAACAAACTTTTATCTCAGTTTTGAAATATGTTCATATCTCACCATCTCATATAATTGATGTTTAATTAAGAACATGGGAATTACAATGTAATTGGGAATGTGAGGGACTTTGTAATGTATGGAAAGTTTAAAAAAATGGCAAGGGGAGTAATGTTACATGTTCAGAATAATAACACATCAATCATCAACCATATTCCGATATTTAAATTCCTGCCAATAATCATCTCATGAATTCCATTTCAATCACATCCTCATTTACTGCTAGCATATTCACTATGTCTATCCAAATAAATATTTGAATTTACTCATGTATCAGGCGGGGGATATATGAAAAAACATGGATATGGTATTTGGGAACCGGGAATAGTTTATGAAAAATGAGAGTATGAAGGGAATTTGACATGGAAACAAAATGAGAAATCAACTATATTCTAAAATATATGAATTCATCCAAAACAAAGTTCATTAAGAACAATCACTTTGAAATATATCATTTTTATATTCTTCCCTTCACCATAGTTTTAATTGATCAAAATATACTTCTACTTTAAAAATATCCATGTCAAACTGATAGAAAAACTTTTCATATTTCATACAATAGGTGGAGGAAGATGAATTTTTAAAATGATATATATTCCTAGGAATTAAAGGAATGATGAATGAAAAGTGAAAATGTGAGGGATTGGATCCTTTATGTAGAACAAAAATATTTCCTAAATTCTAGATGACCCATCCATATCCAATTCAAATAAGTATGCCTCAGAAACCAGTGAATAGATCTCCTTAAATTGTTACATTACTTATTTCAACAAGTTTTTTATTGATCAAGCAACCCAATATCTAACACCAAAATTTCCATATCATGGTTTTTAATGACCATTAAATAAGCTTGCAGCAAAACTTATATGCCAAATAAAAATTGATGCAAATCCTTCAACACTAAAACAATATGGTGTAATCAACCAAGTCAAATATATCTTTAGGTTAAATTATTTTCATTGAGCCCCAAAAACATAACGCACAAGTTAAAATCCATCAAATATTTTCTTCAAACAAACCAGTGAATGCATCGTGGATATGGCTCATGCCACAACTATATATACCAAAACATTGAGGATTCGAAAATGGGTAATAATACCCTTTATAATTGAAGGTTCTCTGATATGAATATCAAGACTATATATTTTCTGAATAAAGAATTCAAAGGTATCGAGCTTAGGCAGATACACAAAATCCTCACCGGCTCAATATTGAAACAAGATGTCTTCATGACATGCACATGACTTAAAATTATAGGGGTTTAGAAATAAAATGATACAACCAAATGACTCTTCAATCTCATAGTTGATATTTCTATAGTAGTTTTTTTTTTTTTAATTAAACAAATCAATGTCCAAGGAAACCATTTTTTTTTTTTGTGAGTGTGAAATCCTGTATTACTGGAAGAAGTCATGATACAAAAAAGGCAAGGGGAATCCCTTGATCTGCCAAAAAGGAAACCAGATCAGGGATCCTGGAGTTGCGTTGTCTGAGATAGCAGGGGGAGGGTTGGGCTGCCACCATGGGAAACTGACCCAATCCTCCAAAAACTAGTTTGAAAGACTAAACCATAACATATACATAAAACCATAACCATAAAATAGGGGTAGCTCCTATACTGAAAACAACTTGACCTGGGGTTGAACCTACGCTAGTCTAGGATGATGGGATGTCTTGCGTCGCCATCCTTTCTTGTCTCGTTCTCCTTCCTCTGCTCCACCATGTGCATCTTCCTGATACAAGCTGGTGTTTCGCTCTGGTCTGCTGGAGTGATTTCCATGTGGTGGACATAGCATAAGAAAAGGTGGAATTGGCCTTCCATACGTTCCATTTTTTCCTTTTGGCTCCTCTAGTCCTCAGCTAATCTTTTTTCACTGGCTTCCAGGTTGTTGAGGCGACTCAGAATTTATGTGAGCACCTTCTTGTGGTCCCTGATAGCCTGTCCCAGTTAGCGTTCATCTTGCCTATCAATATTTTTGTTCTCCAGGCCTCCTCCACCGTTTTGTGGTAGAGGGTTGTTCTGGGATGCCCCTGGGTCCCTTATCTCGTCTGCTTCTTGAATTAGTTTTTTCTAGGCTTTGCCCTTACGTGTGGTGTTGATTTCTCTCTCCCACCTATTGATGATCACTTTTCCCTTTGGATCAACCTGCATGAGAAAGGTACCCTTGGCTTCTCTGGCCGCTTGCTCCATCCTTGTGATCCTTTGGGCATTTTTTAGAGGTTATTTTCCCTAGGGGGCTCTCTTATTATGGGTTTTCTTCATTCTTACCATCTCAGCTTGCTTGTGGTGGTTTTTGTCTTGGGTTCTTCTCCTATTCCTATTCGCCCCTTCCTGGTAAGTAAGATGGGATCTGTAGTTTCTTCTCTCTGGTCTGTGGATATTCCTAGTGTTTCTTATTTTATGGTCTTTCCCCAGCTGTGATCTCATCCTAGCATTCATGGGCCGCTCATAAAGGTGTACCTTCTGGTCCTTTTTGACAATTTCAGAGTGTGTGATCTTGGGAGCCCTGTCGTCATCTCTGTGCCAAGCCTTTGCCCTACACGTTGTACGAAAATCATTACCACTCCCTGTATCTATACTTGGGTGAGGTGTACCCATACTCGACCATTGGAAACCCTTTTTTCCTTCATCCTTTGCCACCTGTTGATTATCTTTTCTGCTTTCCCACAGACAACCCCTGTACTTGTTCCTATTGACAATGTTCAAGGAAACCATTGATAATGTATGGTTGAACAAATTTGTAGAATGTCTTTTGAAAAACGTAGGTTCGAAACCCTTTGATATAGAAAACTAGCATCCATGTAAAACAAAACCCTCAAAACTTTTCCAAAATTTTTATTGTTCAAGACTTCAAGTATCAACGAGCAGAAAAAGAGGTTGCAACAGGGCCTGCATTTTTTGGAAAAAGAATAGGAAAGAAGTTGTACAAAAATGAAAATGAACCATTTGTAGTAAATTTACACAGTCGATACTAGAGGTAATAGTTTTTAGGTCAAAGTTTAATGCCAAAACAACAGAGTGGGAAGTATTTCCTTTGGAATGAAAAAACATGTTTGAGAAGACATACAGAACAATCATACTCATTTACCAGTCAAGTAGAGTTATTCCATAAACTATTACTAAAAAAACAAAAATGCATTTGATGGGTACAAGCTAGATTATCCATACCTTTCCTTGACACTCAAATATTTCCGAAAAAAAATCTTCCATTTAACACAACTACCACAATCAAGCTCCAAAACTAGAGTGTTACTCAACTAGCATGAAGTCGAAATGAAATTCCAAAACCCTAGCACAAGGTGGTATACTTGAGTAAATAAATTCCCACGTCTCATGCATTGAATGCATGGGGTGTCACGTTCCCCAAAACTATCAACAAATTAAACTTTTAATCCATCTCATGTTCCACTATCCACCAAAATCAAATTACAGGCTTAAAGTTTTGCCAAGTGTGCGAGTAATACCGTGCCATATAACCATGTCGACAACCACAAAAAATTCCAACTCAAAGAATGCCATCAACTTCATGCCATGCTTCATATCTAAGTTACCATTTAAAACCACATTCAAAGCGAGTTAATAGTACATTTAACACATATATTAAATATTCAATCGCTATGGTATAGTTGTGAGGTGATTAATAGCATGAGCATTGAGTTCATTTGTTATACCATATGCATCGAAAACTTAAAATATTATATTGACCCTTCAATTGCAATATGTCACCTTTCTTATATAGAACCAACCCATATATATATATATATATATATATATATATATATATATATAATTTCATTAAGATGTTATCTACTATTTTTTTTATGAGGTATATAAGAAAACAACCTTTTATGACTGTCTTTGTGTGTAAGTCATAATAATCTCTTAAGAGTGAAATGCATGGAGCATAAGATATTCTTGGAGTTTTGTGAACAAAACTTTTTCTTTTCTTGTGCAATCAAATTGATAGTGAGACTGGTACCAAAAATAAAAAGAGAGGCATTATCATTGCATAATGTAAAAGAGACCATTTCAGCAGAGTGGTGACATTCAATCTCGGGGATAATTGAAATTAAACATCCTTTGTTTCTCCCTAGGGGGTACCACCTATAGTTAAATATTTAATATATCATAGATAATAAAAAAATTAAATTATGCATTGCAACTATTTGTAGGTTGGCGGCTAGTTTTTGAGTCAACATTTGGTGACTCCATAGGGTAGACAATAATTAATTGGATAGAACTAAAGAATCTATAGATCTACTGGCATCACATCTTACTAGAAATTGTTAATAATTTCTTTTATATACTCTTGCAAAAGAAACTATATGAAGGGAAGAGCATGAAAGAAGAAAATGGGAATAGCTTTGCACATCACATTTCAACAAGAAATATGTAGGCATATGAAACTACTACATAAGTAGCGTTACAAACCAAAAAGAATATCATCTATCTCTTTCTGTTTTTATCAATTTCACAACAAATCAACAAATTTTTGCAGTTATCCTGAAAAAGTTAGTGTCTTAAGTGATCCAATTTGATTCAAACATAATGCCAAATAAATAAAAAATCCAAAACTGATAAAGTAAAAAAGAAAATCAGTTGTATAGGCAGGAAAATAAATAAACATAACCAAAAGAAAAAATATATAGGAAGCATTATAAATATGATCAATCAAATCATTATGGTTCAATTTAATGCTTCAAATGTGAACCACTTGTTGTATATGAAAATAATCAATCTTCCATGTCTTTTAATAAGTATGAGTTATTACCTATGATAGAGGTGATTTTGTATGGACCCAACCAAAGCTTCTAAAATTTGGAATGTTTCCCTTTATCAATGTGTGCATAATCCCAAAGCAAAACTTTCTCATCAGCACTAAAGATAACAAATTTAGCCTTTTATCGAAGTATTTTTTAATAGTTTGTTGTATTTTCCTCAGATTTTCTAAACCATGGTTCCTTTGTTCTTCCAAGGAAAGAAAGGCATTTATCCTTTCATAAATATCTGTCGTGTTCAATTCCTCAGCCTGTAATGCTAATTGAAGAGAGGTAAGTTCAAGCTCTATAGGAATAATAACTTCTTGACCATATAAGAGATGGAATGGGGTATGACCAGTGCTATATTTAGTGGTGGTATGATCTTCCCAAAGTGCATAAGTGAGTAGTATGTTCCACTAACGGGGTTTATCACCTATGATCTTCTTTAAAATTTTGATCAAGTTTTTATTAGTGGACTCAACTTTCCCATTTCCTTGCGGATAATAGGTAGAAGAAGTAAAACTTTTCACACAAAATTTAATAAGAAATTGGGTGAGCTTGGTAGAAACGAAAGTTGGTCCATTATCTGAAATAATTTCAAGAGGAAGACCAAAATGAGAAAAGACATTAGATTCCAGGAAAGAAATAACTTGCTCATCTTGTGCACGTTTGAGTGGTACAACTTCAATCCACTTAGTAAAGTAGTATTTTGTTATAAGTATAAAAATATGTCCTGCATAAGATGGAGGATTGATAGGAACAATGAAATATAAACCCCATTTATAAAATGGAAAATCAGAAAGAACAAGTTGCAAGGGCATGGCAGAAAATTGTTCTTTACTAGAAAAAAATTTACACTTGTCAAAAGCCCTTGTAAATTTAAAAGAATATCTAAAAATAAAAGGACAATAATACCTTGTTCTCAAGATTTTATAGGTAGTTTCCTTTGCTGCAAAATGACCACCGATGTGAATATTTGAATCTGTTGATCCATGAATTTCTCTTAATATTTTATGAGTTGTTGCATCATCTATACATCGTAACAACAACCCATCATCAGATCTTCAAAATAAAGAATTAACCAAGATCATACATTTAGAGGTTTAGGCATAGCCTCCTGCGTTGATGAGATTCTAGTTAGTCATGACACTTTTGAAATTTCAAATATTAGACAAGGTCCTTATACCAAGGGGTGTTCAACGAGATCAAGATTTTGATTTTCAATAAAAAAATAGTGTTGATAAGGCATTTTCAGAAGAATCACTTGATTCGGGATGTTGATCCAAGTGAAGTGATAAGTTACATCCCTTTTTCATTTTTGATGTTGTGATCATTAAATCATGTTCTTGAATTTTCACAAGCCAATGTGCAAGTTTTCCTGAAAGATGAGTTTGTGAAAGTAAAAACTTGACAACGAATAAAGGGACTTTTACCTGTGTGTGCTTTCCAAGAATAAAGTGGTGAAATTTTTCTATAGCTTTAACAAGAGAAACAACATGTTTTTAAATAAGAGAATATTTGATTTCATCATAATATAGGCTTTGGCTCATGTAAGTTATAAGATGTTCAATGTTTTGATCATCATTTTGCTAAAGAATATCAGAAATTGCTTCTTCGGTTCAGTTTGTATAGATAATAAATTCTTTGTCAAAATACGGTTTCGCCAAGATCTGTGTGGAATTGATTTCCCTTTTAATCCCTACACAATATTTTTTGACATCTTCCATCCAAGAAAAATATTGATCTTGTTTCAACATGTTATGAATAGGCTTAACCATTACAATGAAATTATGAACAAATCTTCTAACAAAGTTAATCCTGCCCATAAAAGATTGAATTTCCTTTTTTGATGTAGGGGATGGAAGATTTAAAATTGAGGTAACCCTCTCAAGATCAATGTTGATCCATGAATCTGAAATAATGTGACTAAGAATCTTACCTTGAGTGACACCAAAAATAGATTTCGAAGGATTTAAAGATATGCCAAATTTTTTGCATCGCAAAAAGAACTTTTTAAGATGATCAAAATTAGTTGATCAGTTTTTAGAATGCACAGTTAAGTCATCAAGATAAATCTGAATTATTTTATCAATAAGATCATTGAAAGCTATCTACATGGCTCTCTGAAAAGTGGCACCTGCATTAGATAAGCCAAAAGTAATTCATTCATAGGAAAAGGTGCCCCACTGAGTTGTGAATGTGGTTTTATATTTGTCTGCCCTCTTGAATCTAATTTGATTATAACTAGAAAAATCATCAAGTGAGGACATCATTTGTGATCCTGCAACTTTCTACAAAATAATTTCCATATTAGGAAGAGGAAAGTTATCCTTTACACTAGCTATATTTAGCACACGAAAATCGACACATAATCTAATCTCACCTGTCGTTTTCCGTATGGGAACCAGATTAGACACCTACTCAGAGTATTTAAATCAAAAGATTGTATGAGTATTTATTAACTTTTCCACTTATTTTCTAATTGTAGCTTCAAGATCAAGGTTAATGGACCTCTCTTTCTACCTAACAGGTTTTACTCCTTCCTTAATCGGAATATCATGTTGGATGAAACTAGGATCAAAACCACAAGTATCCTCATAAGACCAGGAAAAAACATATTTAAATTCACAAAACAAGTCCATGAATTTCTTCTTTTCATCATCAGAACATTGGGCTACTATTTTTAAAACTTTTGAATGCTCTCCAGTCCCAATGTTCAAGGGAATGATATCTCCTATTTTCCATTTTTTATCCTCTTCCTTGTGATCTTTAATTTTGCTAAAATCACTAGTTGAGAATGATATTTCAAGAGGAGTCAAGCCTTTAGGAATTATATTTTCTTTGGGAAAAATTATTTCGTTTGGCTTATATGGCTCATTCTAAATAAAAGAACAAATGCTTTCATCATCATGGAAAACTTGCCATGATTCCTCATTATTAGAAATATGAGGTCGATACAAGATTAAAAAAGTGAAATCAGGTGTTTGAGGAAATAGTTTCCTTGTAGGATAATCTAAACAAACAACTAACCTATCAACCATTGAATTCAATTCCCTTTTGATGTGAGTTATGTTGAAGGACAATAGATTTTGAATTAAAGTTCAAACAAATTGGATGTATAATTTCAACAACTTGTTAGTAGGATTATAGATTTTTCTAATCATATTAACAAGAAGTTATAAGTCTCCAAAGATAGTGATATGACCACATCCTAGGTTGTAAGTATTTTCGATTCCTAGCAGTAAGGCCTCGAATTTAGTAACATTGTTTATACAGAAAAATTCTAATCTATAGGAAATTTGTGAAAATGATTGAGTAAGGTAATTCATACCTTTTCCTCAACATTTATTTGGTGACCATACTGGGGATATATTCCATATCTCTTTGGTTGATTGTATTCATAATTATCTTTGAATATTTCTGGTTTTTTTTTTTTATTCTTTGACTGCTTTCTTTTCCTCATGACAATACATGCTACAAGGTAGCCCAATATTGAACATGGTCTTAAAGACCAAACCAACATTGCCTTAACTTTATTCAATACCAGCTTAGAAACTGCTAATACCGGGGATGAGCTTGGATGCTCATGGGAATTAATTGAACAAGACATAAGTATTCGTGAACGCTGGGAGGACAGGAAAAGGCAGCCTAGAAATCAGCCGTAGATATCTTTTTGCTAAAGTTGATCTTCTTTTTCATGTCCTCAAATCCTCGCATCTCTAGGAGAATAAGAGGATCATGTCCTGAAATCACTCCTATCATTCAAATAGGAAGCATGAAAGCTATTACGTGGACCCAAAAAAGTAATCTAAGGATAACTTTGTTTGATTCGTCTAGTTCACCTTTCTCGCCCTCACCCATAATTTACAAAATGGAATTTACGGGTGGCTCTGGTGGTACTAGAGGTGCCTCATCATCTCAACCTTCAGCTTCATCTGTAATTGGTAGTTTGTATAACCATCAGGTTCTTTTCCAATCGACTACCAACCCTGCTAATATCATAAAAAAGTATGGTATTTTTCAATTCGAGGAATATGCTACTACCACTATGTGGCATGTATCCTCTCCCTTGAACCTAGCACCTGCTACTCGTCCGTTACCAAAATTTAAAGAGAATCTACCTAGGTTTTCAGGAAATAATACAATCACTAAAAATGAACACTTGGTAGCATTCTCTAATGCCTGTCACAATATAGGAGCTAATGATAATGATACTTGCATGCGCTTATTTTCCAACTCTCTGTTAATCCCTAATATTGGCTCATTACCCCTTAATTGGGGCATATTAGATTAGTAATGTTATTTTATTTATGTCGGCTTTAGGCCATTAGTTGTAATTTAGATTAGTAATGTTATTTTATTTATGTCGGCTTTAGGCCATTAGGGTTGTAATTATACCTCTAGTCTCTTATATACCAGAGACATTTTCATTGAATCATCTTGTACTTGAACATTTAAATTGGGTAAAGGAGGTTTCCCCTCGAAGGGCTTATTATCTGAAATTATATCTTTTCCAAGGCGTTGAGTGCTTTTCCTGAGGTTTTCTATATATATTGATGTAGGCGTTGAGTACTTTTCCTGAGGTTTTTCTATGCTATATTGATGTTTGGTTCTTAACATATGGTATCAGAGCTCAAGGTCTTGGGGTTTCGCTGCTACATCCGAGACACCGTGGAATTTTCACTATAACTTTTTTTCTACAATGTTTCAGAAGGAACGGATTGGAGGATATTTAGAAGATGGATCAAGGTACGTTGGGTTCAAAATTAAGCTCTTGAGGCCTTATACTTTCAGAGATACAGCCTGTACAAGATAGGGTTATGGAATCATCCTGAAATGAACCATTGTGGAATTTTTGCTATAAAAACGTTTCTGTAACATTTCAGACCCTAAAATCTGGAGGCCATTTACAGAAATTAGTAGTGTATCTTTGGTAAAAAGTTCAGCTTCTGGTTCATCTTAAATTTGTAGATACACCCTGTGTAAGATAGGGTATCTGACTAGCCCTATTGAATAGTCTCAAGAAGGTGTTCCAGGTAAAACAATCATAACTTCTTCTTAGAGTATCCAAATTGCGTGGGACTGGTTGCATTGGATCATGGACAGTCTGTAGTATTTTGGGTGCACGTTTTAGAATTTTATATCAATTATTTTGTGCGGGGCACACTATACAAGTGAGATCTCCTGGAAAGGCCAAAAATTGGCAAGTTGTGGGGAAGTTATCGTAAATTCCACTTGGGACATCCAATTTTGATCAAATCTATGGCATTGCAGAGAAAAAATATCAGAGAAATACATAAGAGAAAGTTTCATACCCAAAAGGGCCAAAAATTGTGAGATACAACAGAAGAAATATTTTCTAGCAGAACCACCTCAAAATAAAGGTTCAAAAGTGATACTTGGTCAACATGCCACCCAAAAAGGGAACTTCTACACCAAATAAGCCTCCAGAAAATCCTAATTGGACTCTTGATGAAGGTGAAGAAATGCGTAGGGACATAAATGAACTACAAAATAAGATGGATTCAATGGAATCTAAGATGGATTCAATGGAAGCTAAGTTGGATACTAAGATGGATTCAATGGAAGCTAAGTTGGACACTA